>JAMZAV010006293.1:0-37519 GCA_024449915.1 Sweltsa coloradensis
TATGTATTTTCGTATTTGAATTGCGCGGCTAATTTTCGATGTAACATTGAAGGGGGCGATAATCGATTCGACTTTCGATAAGGGGGGGAGCATGGCGGAGCCATGTCCCACTCCCAGATGTAGTAGGAACTGCTTCCATTGAGAAACAGCCAATCAGACTGCACAGTTGCTTTTGGATGGCTTTTGGGGAGGATGAAAGTTAAATTGAACAGCCAAGAGCATACAAAATTGTTTTCTTTCGTTTTTGTTTATAAAGTTTGGATTATGTGATATTAAAAGTGAAAAATAGAATTAGTATATGATTAAAATGTTATTATCAAGTTCTGCAATGTTATTATAGATCACAACACATGGGCCTAGGCTAGGCCTTGGTCAAAATTATGATGCAACATTCATAGGGCCTAGCTAGGCCTAGGCCCTAGGCCTAGAATTTTTGGTAATTATGCCGTGTACGGTTTTCCGAGAAAAAATGCATAAAATGTTTCCAGCTTTTCACAGTATGTGTAATTGATAGTCCCTAATTCATTTTCAGCTACCGCATTACGATCTTTTCACTGTTACTAATGTTTTTCGTCTTTTTACCTGTGTAAATTGTGCTGTCACTGTACGTACTGTACGTAGGCCGCCATACTGGTTTGGAAAGCGCTATCTCCTCCGCTACGTCTGTTCCGCTGCGTACACAGCGTAAGAGAGTATTTTTGTTTAAAATAGCGACGTTAAAGGTTAAAAAAGGTATTTTTGTTTAAAATAGCGTTTAAAATAGCGACGTTAAGGGTTAAAAAAGGTATTTTTAGAAATTGTGCTGTCACTGTAATAAAACAAACCTTCAAAACCTTTAACGTCTTTATTTTAAACAAAAATACCTTTTTTAACCTTTAACGTCGCTATTTTAAACAAAAATACCTTTTTTAACCTTTAACGTCGCGATTTGAAACAAAAATACTTTTTTACGCTGCGTACGCAGCGGTAGAGACGTGTCAGAGGAGATCACGCTTTCCAAATCAACATGGCGATGTAGTATGTGGACGCACAAATGACGGCTCAATTTCCACTAGTGAAAAGATGAAAAACATTGTTTACAAAATTAAAAACCATAATGCGGTACCTGAAAATGAATTAAGGAACATTAATTACACACACTGGAATATGGTAAGTAAATTTTTTCATCTTTTTTCTCGGAAAACCGTACACGGCATAATTACCGAATTTTTTAACCAGGTCAGAAAATATTATTTTAATGTTTAAAATGGATTTTCTATAAATAAATAAGATTTTAAATTTTTATGCAATCTTAATTAAAGCAACCACGGGCGTTCCTGGCTCCTTTCTTCTCGTCTGTGCATGGGCCTAGGCCCTTGGCAACTTTTAGGTTAAGATAGTAACAAAATATAAACATCACATTTATCCATTTTCATAGTTTGATCAATGAAATCAACGTTTTTAGACTTTTCACGGATATTTGCGGATATTTAACGTCCTCATACAGGATTTGAAAAAAATATCAGTGGCAGCCCTGTATTATTGTATTTTCTTTAAATGTGTTAAATATGTTTTCCTTATATTGTAATGTTATTGTGTAAAACGAAATGAATAAAGCTTATATTGAATCAGAATCTGAAAAAGAATCTGAATTCACATCATTTTTTGTAAATTTAGAATGACAAATTACAATTTTTGTTATTTTTGGCACCCTCAGAAAGCTTTCCCTAAAATAGGAGAAGTAGCCTGACTTGTCAAAGTAGTGCAATGGGTAGAGGTAGTGAAAAATGGTGATAACGAAATTCGCGAATTTTTTTAAATATCCATTTTATTGCCTAAAATGTAATATTGTTGACAAATTATATCATTTAGAGATGAAAAAAACACATTTTGAAAACGCGAATTTCGCGACATCTCGTGTATATCGCGAAATAACGAACAGAATTGTACAAAACTGGTCAAAACGCGAATTAACTCGCGAAATTAAGCATTTTAAAGCTCGAAATGTGGGGGGATGGTGGAGGTGCCGGTCCAGAATTTGTGAATTTTGGTGGAGGTGCCGGTCCAGACCGAACATTACGCGCGCAGCGGGCGGTACATCGTTTCGTGACGTCACGGGCTCCACGGAAATAGACCGCCAAAATAACGACGCGTATCACGGACTCCGCGGCAATAGTCCACCAAAATAATGGTGCGTACAAATATTTATTTTTGCTTGGGAATCGATTCTGAATAGATTTGTGGGTCACAATGATCGATTCTAACAAATTGGAATTTATGTCATCCCTACTTAAAAGGCTTAAAGGGATTTTAATTTCATTTAATTTTTTTTTTTTTAGATATAGGCCTATGTTTTTCACCATTTAAATGAAATCGCAAAAAAACGCGAAATTTGGGTTTTATAAAACGAATTTGGTTTTTGTATATCACCATTTCTCATTACCTCTAGCAATGGGTTAATCCACAACGTGTTTCGTCCAAGTCTGGGACGACTCGTAACGATGCATTAGTTGATATTATATGATTCTGTTTCCAGGACAACGTCCGCGACCTGTCGCTTCAACCCCGAGAGTGTCCGTTTGCGACGCCGGCCCCCCTGGCCCCTGCTCAACAACTCGAGGCTTCCGCGTTGCGCGCGAGACGCAACGTTGCGGGGAAGAAGGGTCCGATGAAGGCCGTCCTCCCGCTCGGAAACATGATGAGGAAGAAAGGTGGGTCGGGCGACATTGCCAACTGGAGATGCATTATTTAGGAATCAACTTGATACCTTGATACCGATTAGGGCGCTGGCCTAAAGCGTATAGCTCTAGCCAGAGGTTTAGCCGGTTCCCACTCGAACACCAGAGCTAAGCAACCTTCAGGCGTGGTCAGGGGGAGAGTGGGTGACCGCTCTGCCCTGATACACATGTATACCGCTGGTTAGAGCAGACAGGGGGTTCGAAAGCTAGTGTAACGGCTTCTCTCCTCGCCGTCTGCTCGGAAGTCCGGGTTAGTGGAGGAACCTATATGACTGTCAAGATTACACCGTCCGTACGGATGGGACGTAAATCCGCTGGTCCCCTTGGTACTTAGGAGTAGGCTACGTGCCGGTACCGGGTTTCCCCTCCTACCTTCAGTTCATACTGCATCCTCATCTATCACCACTCATCGTCTCAAAATAGCCTTAGTGCCTATAGGACAATGGTCAAACTAATCTCCCACCAGAGCGCAGAGCGATCGGGCTTTGGTCACAGTTGTCTGAACGTTGATAAAATAGGATTGTTTACAACATTTTGACGGCTGTGCATTATTGTAGTGGCGGGTGACAGATTTCCCACCAGAGTGCAGGACGATCGACGTTTGGTCACCGCCATGTGTAGGTAAGTTCTAGTGAAACCACAATGTAAAGAGTCCTGTGATGAACCCCGATCATACGATCCTGGCCGAGAATCTAGATAAACCAGTGTAGCGGGCCCGCCTGGTCCCCCTCTTCTATCCATATTTTTTTTTTTGAAATTAACTAGGGATGTGCGGGTAGTGGTTTTTGAACTCGGGTCGGGCTCGGGTCGGGTAATTGAAAGTACCCTCGGGCTCGGGTAATTGAAGTAGGCTCGGGTCGGGCTCGGGTAGTGAATTTTTTTTTTTATTTGTAAATTCATTTAAAAAAAACAATCCTAGAAAACAGTTTTGCATTGGTTGCAGGTAGCCACTCTGGGCTGTGTTGACACGAAGTACTTCCAAATCGGCGTCTTATGAACTTTTGCTTGAGTAGGCCTAGGCCTAGTACAGTGAAACCCCGCTATTATCGTTTTCTTGCATCAATCGTTCGTTATTCTCGGAAATAATATCTTAACGATCGTTTTCTAATATTTCCGACCCAACCCCAAGAAAAACCGATGCGATCGCGTATTTTTCTCTTCCG
Organism: Sweltsa coloradensis; assembly: GCA_024449915.1. NCBI lineage: Eukaryota > Metazoa > Arthropoda > Insecta > Plecoptera > Chloroperlidae > Sweltsa > Sweltsa coloradensis. The sequence goes on from JAMZAV010006293.1 coordinate 3,881, forward strand.
GCCGACGAAATCATGCGTTTGTACCAGCCATGCATCTGACGAAATCGCGCGTTTGCACCAGCCTTTTGGTCTGACTCCGCCCAACGCTCTGCTGCGCGCAACGATGTGCACTAGATCGGACTTCTAGGCCTGCCGCCTAGGCATTAGACGATGTTTATTAGCGTTGTTTCTTTTTCACCATTCGCCTACGTACGTAATATTCAACTTGCTTTATGCCGTTATTAGCGTTGAATAACCAGAAGACGAGTAATGACGGTCAGTAGGGGCCTAGGGCCTATTACTCCAGCGGGGACAGCGCCGGAAGACGGGGAGAGCCAGGAAGAGCCAAGGACACAGCATCATAGCATAGCCGCGCCCACGTCGTAGCGATTGGTCCGCTCCGACGTCAGCTGTTCGTTTGGCGTGTGAGCGGGAGGTTTAAAAGGAGCAGATTGGCGTGTTTCTTTATTACTTTTACCCGACCCGACTTTTTCGGGTAGGAATTGACGGCCCGACCCGAGGACGGGTAATTTTACCTACCCGAAAATTACCCGTTTTTCGGGTACCCGCACATCCCTAAAATTAACATATAATTAATCATGCAATTATAAAGTCACTGAATAATAATCAGTCAATCAAAGTCAGCCAAGTGCTATATAAAATAAAATTGTATCTAATGATCAATATAAATATTAGATTCATCACCGCCTAAGAGCCTAGGGCTTGTCAAAGGGCATAAGTTTTTCGTGTAACAAGGCTCCCATGTTAAATGTGGGCTAGTTTTCTTCGGGAACCAGTGCAAGTTGGAGACATCTTCTAGGGTGGTCTAGAGGCCAGGCCGAGGGGGCTTGTTCCGCCGGACGATGTTTCCAGGTTGGCACTGTGTTCTGCACGTAGGCATCGGTCTACGTCACTGTGGGTATTTTCCACCGACGAATTATTTGAATTTGTATGTAAAGGGAAATGGTATTGGTCGAGAAGGTCGCGTCTCTGGCTCTGACCACCAATAGGGGGTGCTGTCACCCAGAGCGACTGTTTGCAACGTCGTGTGTGGCGAGGACGCCGAAGCTCAAGGGAAGTGTTGGACAAGGAGGCAGTAAATAAATAATAAATAAATTGTATTTAGAGTCTACCCACTCAGTTATATAACTGATTTTCAGTGGGGACTTTAAATCAAAGCGACTAAGCCAACCCTGTAGGCCCCGACGCAATCGACGAGTGAGCGATAACCAACCAAAGATCGTTATTTTTAATAGGAAATATAGCAATCAGTGGTATGGACAGTGCGAACACTCGCAGATCAACGCCAGAATCAACATCAACCTGCAACAACAACCATCAACATCCAGTAGCCGCGTTCGAGTCAGTCGCCTGAGACAAGTGTCGAGCAAATCTAAGTGCCGCGAGTGAATCAAGTGCGCTCATCTTTTGCATCGTGTGCAAATCGGGAAGAATAGCCATAACGGCAGTGAGTAGGAAAGTGCCCGTAGGCATCGGAGTAGATCTCTTGGCCGAATAGGCTAATTTATATCATCCTTTACCTAAACCACCTGTAGGGCGGGGGCCCAAGCCGGGACGCCATGTTGGCATCTCCCAACCTACTACGACGACCAGGCTACACCATGGTAATCCTTAATTCCTCTCACTAAATTTCATCAATCTAACCTTTCACGTTCCAAATTATCCTATCTACTAATTAGCATACCCACGTCACTCATCCTTGACCATGCAAAGAGGTCAATCCTTTATCAATGATAAGACACGGGTTGGTTAAGGAACCACGCTTCGAGAGCGAGTTGACCCACATAATGTGGTAGTCACGCTAACCAGCAAGTAGACAAGGGTCTAGCTGTGTACGACGACGCCGAGGGACGCCGTTCCGGAGGGACGCCACTGTGTCCAGGGACGCCGCGGGAAGCCTAGCGGGGGCTCGGAGGTGCCGCTTGCCGTGCGAAGTCGCCGCCAATCGTGGGGGGAACCAGCCCGCCCGCGCGCACAGAGAGCATCGCTACAGTGTCCGCATGAAGCCATCATGCCATGTCCCGTCATTGTATCATCGCTTAACGATAATCATCGAATGCATCGACTGTTCAAGGACTAGTGATGAGTATTGGAATGTTCAACCTATTTAAATTGTATGCTAATTTGTGCCAACCTATTTTTGTATTCCCTTGAGAGGAGGTATGTTTTTGTCACGATCAGGTAGTTAATTACTTGGATCCAGGTCTTTAGAGTCTATCAAGTCATGTCACATAAATGTAACCTGTCTAATTAGTTCAGTTAACCTGTAAAATTGTCTTCATCACCTAGAAAATGTCCTTTCCGTCCAGTTTCTCCGGATCCTTGTACGAGGCTGTACAGCCCATCATCTGTTACATTCGGATAATGTGGACGGTTGTTGTGGTTGCAGGTTCTCCTCAAACGAGTCACAAGTCGCCTGCCGCCTCAGAGAAGTCAGCACCGTGCAGGTCACAGTCCCCGAACATTCCCGGCACCGGCACGCCGGTACACACTCCCAAGGCAAACACCCAGGTACTAAATTACTGCACTCTAAGTACCTAACCTATTGGAGTTTCATATGCGTAACATTTTTGTGGTTTAAAAATTGAGCATGTTAAGGTAGCATTTTTTAATTTCTGAGATTTTCTTCATTGCCACCCTTTTGGATTTTGGATCATAAATAGAATTCATACTAGCCATGCAATTCACAAGATTTTAAAAGCAAAATTTGAATGACAAATTTAAAAAAAAAAAAATTTCCTTTTCAATATTTTGTATTGATATTTAATTATTTATATTATTATTATGTATTTATTACTTAAACTGGGAACATGAATAAACATGTTTCAGTGGGGGGAAAGGTATAGAAGGACGACAGCTTACCTTGAAAAACGTTAGGTAGGTCGCACAGACACAAAAAGATGAGTAGACAAAGTTGCTGATACGTTTCGACCAACTAGTGGTCTTTATCACTCAGCGTGAGTAGAGATACTAAAAGTAGTTCTAAAGCTAGCATGGTATGTACAATGAAGGCGCTGTCGGTGGGTGGTAGCAGGTGGAACTAGATCTGGGGAGGCAGAGCAGGGCGCGCCTGCTACCTGTTGTTCAGGTTAGGAGGCTCGCGAGATCTGGTGATGTGTTGGTGAGATAGCTCCCAGTTTCTTAGCTCCAACTGCCTGCAGTCATCGGGAAGCGCCTTGATGATTCTCGTTGTGAAACAGTCTTTGAAAGGGAGGCTGTGTTCAACAGCATGCTGGGCCACAGGTTTGTCTGGATCCATCTGTTTGACACTTTGACGGTGGCCTGTCATACGGGTTCTCAGTTCATTAGTGGTGAGGCCTACATACTCTGCCGGACACTGCGTGCACTTGAGCTGGTAGACTACGTTGGAGGTGAGACAGCTGTTGTGGTGATGGATGGGGTAGGTGACCCCTGTGGCTTCAGCAGTGAATGTCTTGGTAGGTGGATGCATAGGGCAGGTTTTGCACCTAGGGCGGTTGCAGGGGTAAGATCCTATTGGAGGAGCTCTTGCGAGAGTTGGAGGCCTAGTGGGGTCCCGTTTGATAAGCGAATCTCCTATGTTAGGTGGTCGTCTGAAGAAGACACGTGGTATCTTAATGGCCAGATGCTGAGTCTTGGCGACAGCTTCAAGGATGGGCAGTCCACTCTTGATTATGCCGTTAAGACTCTGCAGCCCCGGGTGCCAGCGCGTCACTAGGGGAATGGTGCTGTTGTTCGTGTTGGCCACCTGGGTCTTCTGGGTTTGCGGCCTGGAGATCCGCTGTCGAACCACGTCCCGTTCGTACCCCCGAGCTACAAACGCGTTGGTGATTCTGTCACAATAGTATGAGAGCCCTTCCGGGTCAGAGCATATGCGTCTGCCACGCACTGCTAACGAAAAAGGTAGGGTATGTTTAGTGTAGGTTGGGTGACAGCTGCTGTTGTGCAAGTACTGTTGACTGTTGGTCGGTTTGAAGTGGACCTTGGTGCTAATGTTGCCTTCATAGAGGAAGATGTCCACGTCCAAGAAGGTGACGTGAGACGCAGATACGGTCCACGTGAAGTTCAGGACTGAGAAAGCGTTGAGATTGTTAAGGAACAGCTCTAGGCTGTCAGCACCGTGGGTCCAAATTAGAAAGAAATCGTCAATGAATCTAAAAAAGCAGTGAGGTAATAGCTGCTGGGTTTTAAGAAAGTCCGTCTCAAGCTTGCCCACAAAGAGATTAGCATACGATGGGGCCATGCGAGTCCCCATGGCTGTCCCTTTGATCTGAAGATAGTGTTTATCTTGGAATCGGAAGTTGTTACAACGTAGAACCATGTGGGCAAGTTGAGTGAGGAACTGCATGCTGGGCTTGGTGTTCGCTGGGCGCTTATCAAGAAACGATTCCAGCGCTGCTAGGCCCTGGATGATGGGTATGTTGGTGTACAGGGAAGTGACATCAACAGTGACTAGCAAGGCACCGTCCGGCAGTGGGGTGTCGAGTCCTATGTATTTATTATGTATTTATCTTGCTCATGAATATTCAGTTCGTTCTGGCGTCGGTATATTCACAGCGCTATCACTCGCTAGCAGGCCTCAAGTAAACATGGCGGCCCTGTTTTATGTAGCATTTTGGCCTATTGGGACTTTGATACACTGGGCCCAGCGCGTAGTTAATACTAACTCAAGGTTTGCATACATTAATCGATTCACCAAACACTGCATACGTTACCTTAGCACAGGCTTATTTCAAGTGTAGAAATCACTGGTTGTTCTTGTTACAATTAGGAAAAGGCCAACCGGCTAGTTTAGTATAGATTGGAGAAGGGTTGACAGGTTGGGAAAGCATAGAGAACATAAAGCCCAGGGTTTAATCAATTAGGGCAAGTTTTTCTAGTGACATACCTAAATAGGCCAAGCCGTCCACACTTTGACAATTTGGCTTGCTTTGCGTATTTAGTGCTAGCTTAGAGTGAATTTTAAAGGTGCCTAATCCGAGTGAATGTCGGTGGTGTCGGTAAATCCTTTATCCCTAATACATGCGTCTGACCGTAGCAACGCTCTCTTGTTTGTAGATCAGCCACAGTACACCAGCACGCCTCGCTCCAAGCTCGTGCTGGAACCATCGCCGGCCGTGTCCCCCGTTGTGAGCGCGACCCCCGTCAGACCTGCTAGCGGGGTCGTCGGGCCACCTCGGTCTGCTGCCGGACGCGGGTGAGTGCACACACATACACACGCAAAGGCACACACACAGACACACAGTTATGAAGTGAATGCTGTATGTTGAAAGAACTGATGTTGGGACACTTGAAACTTGACGGATAGTGAATATTATTTACTAGGAAAACGTAGGGTGTCCAGATTTTCAAACCAAAAAAGCGGGACAAACTTCTGGCGGCTGTAGCTGGGGTCTGGGGGGAAGCCCCAGCCGCCAGAGGCCTTTTCGCGGAAGGTGAAAAAAATTTTCACAATACTACAATTATTTTGTCATGTTTTAACTGAAAAATGGCAACTCGGGGGATTACCTTAATGGATAATTCCCATAGAAAATGTTGCTTTTCAGATCGTACAAAACACTTTGTCATTATCAGTCTCGTGTTTATAACAAGATAAGGAAAGTCCTTTTGAAAACACACGTTTAGGCGGCGGCATTTTACACACTTACGCGTACGAGACGAAAAAACTATCTCGTAAAAGTGAGGTTATGAAGTAAAAATATGTTTTCTAATCAAAATTAGATTCCCCACCATATAATTGCTGCTAATAATAATTAAATATCGAATTGCGAACTATATATTCTATCTGTTTGAATACAATTAGTTCTACAAATAAGCAGACGAAGTAGACTTGCAAGCACTCTAAATTTGTTTTTATATTTTCTTTCTCACGGCAGCATTTACAAAAATCTGAGCAAGCAAGGACCCAAGGAAGGTTTGTTTAGGGTGAATTATCAAATTAAAATATTAATATTAATGTATTTATTTATTGTGATACTCACAGTTATGTTTTATCATGTTGCTCGGCTGCAAAACGACAGCAACTTCGTTGGGGCTCGGGACAATTCGTGTAACTGATGCCGTCAACCAACCCCCCCACCCCCCCTCTACACTCCGCCTGCTGATGACGCATTCATTCGTGCAAAGTCAAGGCTAGCAGAAAGTGTAGACAGAATAAGCGTAGTCCGTAAATTTACGGCAGACGAGCCACGAGCTACACGTGAAATCGGTATATTTACAAAAACGGAACAAAACAGCGTCCCGTGAACAGTTGTCGGGACACCGGGACAGGTCCCTAAAAAACGGGACTGTCCCGTTTTTAACGGGACGAATGGACACCCTAGGAAAACGCCAAAGTCGTTGTTAGACGAGTGAGTGAGCCATGTGTTGAGCACCCGGGAACATTTGCATTTTAAGTTTGATAATTATATAGACCTAGATATAGATAATTGGGTTTTAGTTGGTATATAAGGGCGCGTCAACTGTGAGGCCATAATACCCACTCTAGGCTATGAAAGGCTAGGAAGGCCTTAGGTAGGGGGTACTCAACACATTGCTCACTTGTCTAACGACTTTGGCGTTTTCCTAGTGTAAAATTAATCTTTCTAATTTTATGTTTGTACCAGTGTTTAATTTGTTTATAATAATAGTATGTTGTTTTCAGATGGTAGTTTAAGTTTAGTTAAGCCTGGTAGCAAGGCACCGTATGTTATGAGGCTCGCCCTAATCTTGCTGCTAGCAATGTGTAGGAGAAATATCTTCTCTTTTCATATGCCCCCAATCGTCCTCTGCCATTATGTGTCGTGATATCCAATAGTCTATAGACAGGATTCACTTTATGCCATCTTTTGTAACGTTTCCAATCAATAAGCGGATTGTTGCAAGGGAAAGGACCAGACGTATGTAGCTTATTAGCATTATTTATTGTAATTAACAAGAGAAATACACAACAGGTAGTCCCTGCTCGGGATTAAGACGGGCGCGTCAGGCCGTAGCCTTCACTCTACACTCACTGGTTTTTCTTCGCCTCCTTGAGCCCTGTCATTCACCCCTACCTAACTACCCCTCTTACCACACACTGGCGGGTGCGGCGGAGGAGGGGGGATACTGGATATGGTACAATCTGGCATCGCGTCAGACTTGGTCCTTTTACAGCTGAAAAGATTAATTCTCGCTGACTATTTCTCTCGACTGCCCGCAGGCTCGAGTCCCCCGCGTGTGTGTGTGTGTTTGTGCGCGTGTTCTCGCTGACTATTTCTCTCGACTGCCCGCAGGCTCGAGTCCCCCGCGAGAGCCCCCGCTAGACCCAGCTCCCCCGCGACCAGGAGAAGCGCGGGTCATCTCAAAAGTCTCCCCTCGCCGATCCTGAAGCCGAGCAACATCATCGTGAACTACGCGCAGACGCCCGTGGGCATGTCTGTGCAGACGTGGAACAAGGGGCCCGTCGTCACGGTTACCAGGACTCCGGCGCTAGACGGCCGCACTCGCAGGTAGGCCTGCGCTATCACATACTCAATTATTGATGTACAAATTTATCAAAATGTTATTGTTGGTGATTTTTTTTTAAAATAAATTATTTAGGCTACAAGTGCGGGCCTACTTTTAATAATTGTAGCCAAATAGGGTTGATAACGGTATCACTAGGGCTGTGCGAGACTCGAAATTTCGAGCCGAGATCGAGCACGTCAACATGCTCGCTCGCTTGTGTGATTTTTTTGATTCTCGAAAATAGGAGTCTCGAAATGACTCGAGTATTGTTCGAGAACGTACGAAAGTACGGTTGCGGCGGCGTAATATTCCATATTATGACGTGCTCTTCAGCATTCTTCACGTCGACAGCGAACAGCTGACTGGTAATGGGTATTGCGCACAAGCGCAAAAAAAAAAAGCCCCCCCCCAACCCCTCCCCCCCCCCGATGTTCTTGCTTGGACGCCGTGCCCGTGCGCACCGACACTGCGTAATGTCTCCAAAGAACTCGGATAAAGACCTGCCAACCTCTTCTTTGGTCTAATATTAATATTTCGCGGACATGCGTTCGACTTTAAATCAACTGTCGACTTTTACGACACACTTTTAGGCTGCAAGTTGTTTAGCTTCTGTCATTCCGTGAACGACTCAATCAATTTGAAATGTATATATAGGCAACGGACCTATGTTTTTTACTTTCCGTGTTGTATTTTTGAAGAAATTAGTGTTCCAGATTGGTGTGTTAGATCGGAGCATACTTGAATTACAGTAAGATCTCTCTGTATTCCGTCTCCTTTTTCCGATGTTCCGTGTTTAACCGAGCGCCAAAAAACAAAAAAAAATTAAAGTTTTAAATTACGTATCATAAAACAATAAAAATAATTAGACGCGCCCGCGTGTCCCCCCCCACCGGCCCCCACCCCCTGTTTTTTAAATGTACTCGCATACATTTGTAGGCATGCTTACGAGTGAAGTGCAAAGAAGATAGATCGGCGATTATATCTCGACTTTCGAGCAGTGTTGCATCAGTCTACTGATCCTATGAGTTCAGTGGTCAGTGTGTCTTCGGGTCTGCATCGCCGGTAAGCTCAGTGCCACCCACTGAGCAAAATCTAGAGGTCAGTGTCGTCGCGCGCCTGCGCGTGCGCATACGATCCAGCCATCTCACCACAGCTGTTCAAAGATGGTCGTTGTGGACAGATGCAATCCATGTTTTTCAACCGATTCACGAATTTGTAATCACAATTCCAACGCTTGAATTGTTATTCCTGGGCTTATCTTTATTTTCTTTCCCAGACTTATCTTGCGTCGTGAGCTTCAGCGCGGGCATATTATGAGAATGTTTTTCCCACAGGGAAAGAGCGCTAGGCCTAGGCCTATGTTTGCATTGTAGGCCTAGGCCTACTCTGCGTCCGATGGTTAGGCCTAGGCCTGAGCCTAGACTACGTTTTTTATAGACATGTAGGCCGAATTGTGTACGTGTGTTCGTGAGCTTGATTCAAGCTATTAAATCATTTAGTATACCCTGTAGAAGTGTAGCGTGTGATGTATGTTTCCTTTATCCATTACATGTGTCATATATCATTTTACCACATCAGGCTATGCTACAGAGCAATAAACAATTGATTCGCAGCCATCCGTAGTTTTGCGCAAATCCGAGTTGCCCCCGGTCTCATCCAACTCGATAAGAGAGATCTTCTGTATTGAACTATACGGCCTCTCTCTGAGTGGACTAGTCTTTGGCATGGTCATTTGAAGATGGATTCTATCTTGAAGTCGATGCCGTTGGTCGTGAAAGGAAGCGCTGTGTATTTTCCATGGTTGGTTCGACTACTACTGAGGCAACTGTTAAAATGTGGGAAACCATGTTGATAAACTAATTAAATACTATAACAGACTGGTTTGATATAAATCAGAAACTAGAGAAAATTTCATTGATTTCATAAAAAGAATCATGTGATTCACTTAAGTTTAACATTTAATATAAAATCTAGTCAATCTATTTATTAATTCTAGAAAAATGCCAAGACTATTTCATCATTTTCGCATGTAGCGTCACCGGACATTTGTTAGACCTAGTTCAGTTTAATGACGCTGTGTGCTGCTCTTTGATTGTTTATCATAACGCTACGATCGTATTTGGATGTTGAGCGCGGCGTCCTTTCGGCAGTGTGCCCCGTGAGAGCTTTGGGACGTGAAGTTGGAAAATCGGTCCGTGGTGCGTGGGCGATTTTTAACGTTGCGTAAACTTAGAGAAAGTGGACTGGGAAGAACACTTTGATATGATGAAACCGTGTTAAGAAATCCGCGAAAGTCATAATCGAAAGCGAACGGCGGTCTGCCAAGAGAAGTACAAGAGATCAACGAGAACGGTGGCCAACCAAGGTACATTTTTTATAAGGCTGGCCCAGCCCAGGATGCGTGATTAACAACTTTGCATTCTTTAGAGCATATTAATGAACCTACGGACTTGATAAAGACAGCATCGATAGCCAGAAAGGGTTGGAACTTCGATGTCTGGACTCGAGAGTTGTTGGGGTTTTAAGAACCGGAAGATATATTCGCGTAGCCTGGAGTGTTAGGACGCGATAACGCAAGCAGGTTTGTGGTCGTATTACAACGAAATACAGATTGAAATATTATAAAAAGGAAACGGTAGGATAATATTGTCTATGAATCAAATATAGGAACATATAAGGAAACGTTAATTACCATTCGATATCATGGCCGAGGCTTAGTTTGTTATGTAAATTGGTTTTTTGCAATCCGTAAATGCAGATTTTAGTTGAAGAATAAAATGGCGAATTTAAATTGCAAAGAGCTTAGAGATAACATCAACACTAGAACTCGGATATTCGTGAGTGCCTGAGCAGCAACGTCGAACAAGTGCTTTGGTAATAAGACTGGTAAAACAGACTGAGCGATAAAGTAGGCGTGTTTTACACATTATTGAACGTCTGACAGTTTACCGTGTGAGATACAGGAAAACTTGGTTTGTTTGGTAACTTGAATGCTGAATCTGGCAAGTGTGAAACATTAAAAACGTTACGGTCGAGTTGAGTATTCGCACGATAAAATATCTTATTTTTTCACCGCAAACATTATCAAGGGAAAGTTTGAACTCAGGAGTATCACAGCCGGATACGACTCAAGACAGGATCTTCAATACAAGAACTATGATCCGTCTCACAAATACGCAGCAAGTTACGGAATTACACGTCGGACTTCTTCGATGTCATAAGGTTTTCGATGGATCATGATCATTATGTGTGAGTATTTAAATTAAGTTTTATTAACAATTATATTTCCATAAATTTTCGGAAACCTTTACTGTTGTCCTCAGACCAAGAGAATATCTTAACTGGATATCCCATTTCGCTTTTTAGACATCAGTACTGATAGGTATGGTTTGAAATGTATTTCTGTCAATGAAGAAATTCGTTTGTGTCATGCAATTATAGCCCGTTCTGGTTTAAACTTATGACCGTTGTTGTCTTTTGTAATGTCATCCTAGATCTAGTATAATATGACGTTGTTTATTTCAGAGATGTTTGTCTTCCTGTGTATGTTTCCTCACATTTTTGTGGTCTTGGTGAGTTTATAGAGTGTGTTTTAACTGGTTAGGTAACCTAGACTTGAGTACCAGGTTCACGCTAGGTAGATTAATCATTCAAGTTTGAGTGATTTTAGTCTGATCGTTGTTTTTTTACATTAATTAATTTTTACTTCGAAGTGGATCAGAAATCGATGTTTCATTTAATAGGCCGCCCTCGCCGAGTATGTTTTTGTTTATTAAATGTTATTTTCGAAGTTTAACTATTTAGAGAAGTATCCAACATAGCTTATCGATTACCTGAGGGGTCGTAGGTTCGTGTGTGTTTACATTTGGCGAACCAACGTGGAAGGCTTACGAATTATTACTAGTTGTCCGAGATTAAGAGGCTTAGTAAGTGGTCTACTTTGTTGTACGTGTTTTGAGGGGACAGTTGTCACATTTGTACGTAGTCAAGAGAGATTGTCTTGATAATTACAATTCGTGGTATAAGGCCTAGGTTGAGCTATAAGGAGAAAAAAAAATATCAGGTTTATCGGAACAGAAAGGAGACAGTGTATGCAGGCTTGAGCGTTTCAGAACCACGAGAAGGAGTTGGAGGGGATTTTGTCTTTCTGAGATCTCGGTCCAGCTCGTTGTGAAGTGTTGGTGGGTAGGGTGAGAAATCAACGGGTTATATGAGTTCAGAAGAGGAAGATGTAATTTGAATGAAGGTATAGTGTCAACCAATGATAGGACGGATACGATTCAACAGTTGAGTTCGACCAAGGTATGATGGATCAAATCATGAAAAATCTCGTAGACAATCGGATGTGATTACCTTGCCGGTTAGGAAGACGTACACTTTGATGCGACAGAGGAAGAAGGATTTTAGAGTTTGTAGGGAAATGCGACATTGTTGAAGCTGAACCAGCAATCGGAGAGCGAACGTTAATGCAGCTGCGTCGATACAGTCCTAGCAACAGGATTTCAAGGTCGCGCCAGGAATGCGATATTGCGTCTGAGCAATCAGTAGTAGTAATCATGAGATTAGACGAAATGATGCGATTTTTGAAGGCTGATAAAATAGAGTTGCAGTAAGTGGAGGTGTGGCGGTTCAGATAATACAATCACTAAGGGGGGTCGGAAGAGGAATGCCGATAAAATAGAGTTGGCAAGTCAAAGGAATGCCGATAAATAGAGTTGGCATCAGATGAATGCTAAAAACATGAGTTGGCGAGTCAATAAATGATATTAAGTTAGAAATGAGGAGGATAATCAAACTAAAATAGATAGTTTGTCAGCTAGGATAGATGGTTTAACGAAAACTGATGTTAAGATAGTTGAGATAAATGAACGTCAGACGAGCAACAAGAGACTTGTAGTCGGTAGACTAAAATAGAAAAAGTAGTAAAGACACCGAAAGGGGTTGAGATGGAAATAGGCGGTTAGTTAATCACATGAATAATAGCTTACTCTAGGGTAGAGGAGAAAATGAGTACCATTGAGAAGCAAGTTAGTGGGTGAATCACGTCTAAGGGACAGGGATAATGATAGACAATTTGTCAGGTTTAACTAAAGGAGTATAAGCCAGTGTGAATCAATGAAGAAGAATGGCTCCAGTAATAATGAGATAGGGAGACTGTGGTAAAAGATATGGATAAGAAGTTTCAAGAAGAAAAAGGGAACCACGCAGAACTAATTTGGAACAACTCAGGGAGATGAGTGTCCAGATCTAAGAAAAAGTTTTAGATAAAATCAAGCAGACAGGTTTATCGAACAACGGTACGGAATTTCCCGAGCGACGAGACAAGATAGTAGAAGAGTACTTTGGGAAACGATTAGTACAAGATGGTATTTCGTTTAATAATAGAATTTCAGGTATGCATCCTATGGAGTTCATTGAGGTACTCGAACACAATTTCGATATCTATCATGTACCTAGTCACTGCATTTGTCCGGTAGCTGTCAGTGTTGTACGGGACAGTCCAGAACGGACTCGGGAACAACCGTAAAAACGTACTAGGAGTTTAGACAAGAGTTGTTGAAGAATTCTGGGGAAGTGTGGCCTCAGGGTTTTTACTAAAAAAAAAATGAATCAATTGCACACGGAAATTATGACGACAGTATGGTTCCTTATCGTGTTATTTAATGGGAAATTAATTAAACATGCATGTTATCTAACGTATGAGAATGCCTGAAGGTAACAGTCACACAGTTTGTTCCGTAGACATTTACCGGAGAGAATCAGGTCATGTTATTACAAAAAGGGCAGTTATACAGAGCTTAGCTATTGTTCGCAACTTAGAGGAGTGAAAATATCTACTTGGGACTATAAAAGTAGTGGGCAGATAGTTCACCCAGGTTATCCAGGATACGAGGAACGAGGTCAAGGAGAGCGTAAACGAGGAGGGGTAGGAAATAACGAAGGAGGTCTTCTCAGACAGAAGTTACGACGCAACTACAGAGGTCATATTCCGCAAAATCAGAGGAATCTTAATGGGAAAATTTAAATCCAGGTAGACCCATGGGGAATGATAGCCTAGAGGAAGGTAATCAGAGTAATACGTACGAGCAGTAATCAGTCAAGTTTACGCAAGAGGGCAGGAATCGAGTACAGCAGACGGGACAGACATGCTAGGGTGATGTATGGAGGTTGTGGATGAGAACAATCATAATGAAATCAAGGGGTTGTGGGAATGAAGTGAACCAAGATGACTACAATGGAACTTCAACGTAGAAATCATGGTTAACACTTTGATGTTTCATCGATAGTCAGATGAATGAATTGTGTTTGCAGGGAAAGAAAGGTAAACCAAGGTGGTAGTCTGGAAACTTGTAGGAGTCGGACCGCAGAGCGGCGAGATCCGACAGCATCAACATTTTTTACGCTCAGTAGAAACAGTTTTTTTTAAATCCAGTCGAGAACTTTCTTGGGGAAGGGACAAGGACGATTGTTAAACAAAATCTTTTTTCCACCGTGCCCAGAGTGCCTTGTAGAAATGTAGGGAGGTAACGTAAAAAAAAAAAAACCCTTTTTTTTTGGGCGTTGTTGGACAGTGGCAGTGAAGCAACCTGTTTTTTACAAGGAAGGTGTTTTAATGAGGACTGTTTTTGAAAAATACAAAGTTGTTACGTAGGGGCTTTGATTTGGTGTGTGACCTTTGTACTTTTGTCAACAATAAATGTACTCGCGTTACAGCTACGGTAGGTTGTCTGGGTAGTTGTGATGAAATCTGAGACTCCAGACGTTGTAGAGCAACAGGTGGGCGAATCGAGTTCGTCTGTTTTGTTGTGGTTTGTGGGTTTCAGGTCCCTCATCATATTGTTTTGTTTTTCTTACAGGTCGTTCAAGTGCGACATGTGTTGTGTTTTGATTGGCAACAGGGTGGATTATTTTGACACTTGTCATGTGGGTTTTTTGGTTGGATTTCTTTTAACGTATGGTTTGTATCTACAAATTATCACTTTTTTGTTTGAAGTGTAGTTGTTTCATTAGTAAAAAGATTGTGTACTTTGTTAGTTTGAACCAAGTGGGGTAATGAGACATACGGCCTCTCTCTGAGTGGACTTAGTCTTTTGGCATGGTCATTTGAAGATGGATTCTAATCTTGAAGTCGATGCCGTTGGTCAGTGTGAAAGGAGAGCTTGTGTATTTTCCTGAGTTGGTTCGAGGCTACTACTGAGCAACTGCTTTTAAATGTGAAACCATGTTATAACTAATTAAATACTAATAATACAGAACCGGTTTGATAGAAATCAGAAACTAGAGAAAATTTCATTTGATTTCATAAAAGATCATGTGATTCCCTTAAGTTTAAAATTTTAATATAATGAATCTATGTCAATCTATTTATTAATTCTCGTAAAATGCCAAGATCCTATTTCATCATTTCGCATGTACGTCACCCGGACATTTGTTTAGACCTAGTTCAGTTTATGACGCTGTGTGCTGTTCTTTGATTGGTTTCATAACGCTACTATCGTATTTGGATTGTTGAGCGCTGGCGTCTGTCGGCCTAGTGTGGTCGTGACGAGCTTGGGACGTGGAGTTGGAAATCGGTCGTGGCGTGGCGCTTTTAGGACGTTGCGTAAAGCTAGAGAAAGTGGACTGGGAAAGACACTTTGGATATAGGAAACGCTGGTAGATCCGCGAAAGTGATAATGCGAAAGTGCGACGGCGGTCCTGCCAAGAGGAAGTACCAGAGATGCACGAGAACGGTGCCAACCAAGGTACATTTTTATAAGGCTGGCCAGCCCAGGATGCGTGAGTAAACGAACTTTTGCAGCTTTAGAGCATAATTAATGAACCTACGGACTTGATAAAAGACAGCATCGATAGCCAGAAAGGGTTGGAACCATTCGATGTCTGGACCGGAGAGTGGTTGGGGTTGTTAAAAGAACCGAAAAGATTATATTCGCGTAGCCTGAGTTTAGGACCGATGACGCAAGCAGTTTGGTGGTCGTATAACAACGAATACAGATTGAAATATTATAAAAAGGAAATCGTGAGGATAATACTTGTCTATGACTCCAAATATGGAACATATAAGAACGTTATTACCATTCGATATCATGCCGAGGCTTCGTTTTTATGTAAATTGGTTTTGAAATCCGTAAATGCATTAGTTGAAGAATAAATGGCGGTTTTAATTGCATAAGAGCTAGAGATAACATCAACAATAAGAACTCGTATACTTCGTGAGTGCCTGACCAGCAACGTCGACGCAGTGCTTGGTATAAAGACGGGTAAGAACAGAACTTGAGCCGATAAAAGTAGCTTGTTTACATTATTGAAACGTCTGACAGTTTTACCGTGTGAGATACAGGAAAAACTTGGTTGTTGGACTTGGAATGCTGATATCGGTCAATGTGAACATTAAAAACGTACGGTCGGAGTGAGTTATTTCGCGACGGACAAAAAAATAAAATATCGTATTTATCACCCTCAAACATTAGCAAGGAATTGAACTCACAGCGAATCAAAGCCGGATACGAACTCAAGACAGGATATTCAATACAAGACTACGATCGTCTACAAATACTCAGCAAGTTACGGAATTACACGTCGGACTTCTTCGATGTCATAAGGTTTCGATGGGAGTCATGATCATTTGTGATGAGTATTTAAATTAAGTTTTATTAACAATTATATTCCATAAATTTCGGGAAACTTTACTGTTGTCCATCAGACCAAGAGATATCTTAACTGGATATCCATTTCGCTTTTAGACATCAGTACTGATAGGTAGGGTTTGAAATGTATTCCTTGTCAATGAAGGAAATTCATTTGTGTCATGCAATATACCCCGTTCTGGTTTAAAACTTATGAACCGTTGATTGTCTGTTGTAATGTCATCCTAGATCTAGTATAAAATATAAGTTGTATTTCAGAGAAGTTTGTCTTCGCTGTTGTATGATTTCTCAATTTTGTGGGTCTTGGTGAGTTAGAGGAGTGGGTTTTGAACTGGTTAGGTAACCTTTAGACTTGAGTACCAGGTTCACGCCGAGGTAGAGTAATCATACAAGTTTGAGTGATTTTAGTCTTGATCAGTTGTTTTTTTAAATTAATTAATTTTTACTTCCAAGTGAGATCAGAAATCGTGTTTCACTTTAATTAGGCGACCCATCGCCGAGTATGTTTTTGTTTATTTAAATGTTATTTTTCGAAGTTTAACTATTTAGAGAAGTATCCAACGAGAGCTTATCGATTACCTGAGGGGTCGTAGGTTCGTTGTGTTACAGTATTATGTTTTAACCTCTTTGTTGTTCATTGTTTTGTTATGTGTTCTTTTCTTCTTGTTTTATGTATTATTATCAAATCACCTATGTCTTCCCATGTCTTTCATCACCTATGAAAATAAACACTATTTATCTTTGCAAAGCAACTCATACGGAACGCCATTGGTGAACAAGTCCTTACCTTCGAGGAGCTCAATACGGTCCTAGTACAAGTTGAAGCTGTTCTTAATTCGCGCCCGTTGTATGCACTATCGTCTGATCCGGCTGACGTCGCCTATCTATCCCCGGGTCATTTCCTAATATTTCGTCCGTTGACTGCACCTCCGGATGAGCCTCGCTACACCAACCGCACCGCCTGTTTGTCTCGTTGGCATTTGGTGCAAAAGATCGTCCATGACTTTTGGAAGCGCTGGCAACTAGAATACCTTCACACTCAGCAGCAACGATATAAAGGACAATCGCCAGCAAAACACCATTTTCCGGGGACTGTCGTCATTGTTGCCGAAGACAATCTTCCCCCTCTGCGGGGACCATGGGCCGTATTGTTACTGTTAAACCTGGTACAGATGGAATATCTCGAGTTGCCGATGTCATCACCTCCCACGGCCTCATAACTCGGCCAATTGTGAAACTTTGCCCACTTCCTACTCAATGAAGCGAAGCCTTCATGGGGGCCGGAATGTTAGATCGGAGGCATCTTGAATTATTATGTTTTAAACCTCTTTGTTGTTCATTGTTTTGTTTATGTGTTCTTTTTTCTTGTTTTATGAATTATTATCAAATCACCTATGTCTTCCTATGTCTTTCATCACCTATGAAAAATAAACACTATTTATCTTTGATTCTTTATGTATTTGTCTTCACCTGATGTACAATGTGTTTTAACTTTTAATACAATTTTGCAGGTAAAGTGCAATTGAAATACGAGGTGAAATGAACATAGTTATGACTGCCTTAACCCTACTTATTGTGTAATGGCCCACAGCAACTTAGAGCATTAATTCAATGCACAAGGATGTGAGCTGAACTACTGCTGGCCTAGGCCTAGCTAGCCCTACAAGGCTAGGCCTAGAGGCCCCTGCACCTGGCTTCTAGGGCCTAGCTAGGCCTCTAGGGCCTAGCCTAGGCCTTGCCTAGGGTCAAAAATAATGTTGTTCTTTGAACTTCAAATAGAAAAAACACGATTGTTAATAGTAGAGGCAATTTAGAAATGAGCCTAGGCATAGGCTAGCTTAGCCTAAACAGTAATACTATGATTAAAAATAATTTTAGTTTAATGTTTTATCAATTGGCAGGCCCAACACCGTAATAACTTATTGAAAATTTTGTGTTTATAACATCGTGACCGAAATGTACACCAGCATTTGTGGTAAATTAAAATTTTTGGTCTGCTCGCTCCAATCTCGCTCGAAAATCAAGCAAAAGACCAAATGCTCGATCTCGCTCGACTAAAAGCATCCCTGCTCGCACAGCTTTAGGTATCACCAAAAACACATCGATTTTTACTATCTCACAATTGCGTTTTATGACCCTGCACCTCCACCATATGTACCCTACCGGACAGGATTTATTTAATTTCAACTACCCGGCACCTCCACCAAAATGAAGTGATTTAGCATTGTTTTTGTATGTTTTGATATGAAGCTTAATATCAATTTCGTCATCATATTGATTTTTCCCTAGCCCTAGTCGCAGGCCCGCCACAACGACCCAGCCGCAGAGATCCCGATCCTCGGACGCCGCCAACAGGAGCGTCAAGTTGGCGACACTCAAGGGGACGATCTACGACAAGGCTAAGGATCGCACGCGCTCGCCGCAAGGTCACCCCACGAAATACGAGAACAAGACTTTGTTGCCGACCGACGCAACTCCAAAGAAGTTGAACGTTTTGAAGCCGTTGACTCCCAACGTTCTCAAGGTCGCTAACGAGTCCATGAGCAAGTTACCAGTCAGCAAGCTGCCAGTCTGCGCTAGTCCCCGGCAGCTCTCCCGTCTTCAGAGCATGGTGAGTCAGTTGGCACTACTGAAAGTAGTTATCTGGTGCAAATAGTAATGATTCAAGCTTGAACCAAGTTCATGGTGATATTTTGAATATTTTAATAGGGATGGGATTTGACCGGTCAAATTCAAATTTGGTCAATTGACGGTCAAATGTAAAAAATCATAAATTTTATTTTATTAAATAATTAGTATATTTATTTTTTAAATGTTGTGGTGACAAAAGCTTTTTTTTATTTTAAAGCTTGTTAAATGCATATTAAGTGGCATATCATCATCGTCATCATCATTGTCGATGCTGTCATCAGTCCCTTTCTCCGATTCAGCTTCAGCTTACCCAGAAGATATTATATTCTATTTGTCTATTATAATTCATAATATAACTACAATCATAATAAATAATAATTAAAATAAAATATTACCGTACCTAATTAAAACATTTTTAATCCGGAGAAAAAAGGTCCGATGGAGCGCTAGTGGGCAATCAGCTGTTTAGCAAGATGGCCGGGTAAGTTCGGGGGTTAGGGGATTCAACCTTGCATTTCATTCTAGAAGCAAGCCACTTGGCCACAGTTACTTATTAGACCTTATTGATTGATTGAATCGATGGTGCCAAGATGAAATTACCATATTGCACCACTGGCACAGTGGCGGACTGGGGGCCGCCCAGTGACACGTTGTATGTGCGTTTTTGTATGTTCGATTAGTCAAAACAAGCTGAGAGGGGACTCAAAACACTTATTAGACCTTATTGATTGATTGAATCGATGGTGCCCAGATGAACTTGCCATATTGCACCACTGGCACAGTGGCGGACTGGGGGCCGCCCAGTGACACGTTGTATGTGCTTTTCTATATATTCGATCAGTCGAACAAGTTGAGAGGGGACTCAAATCATTCGTAAATTTTTCCTTATTTCTATGAAGGTAACGTGGAAATCGTAATTGGCAGAATTTACCTTTTGGAGACCAAAAACGGCAATAAAGGCACATTTCAAAGCAAAGAGTTATTGACTGATATCGTTAGATATTGTGACAGGCCGATAAAGCACAAAGGATTAACTAGTATAATACTAAAGACACACTAAAATTAATTGCTTTTCGCTGTGAGATTACATAAACGGCAAAAAAGGCTACATTTATTAAATCAGAACCAGCATACTTCAGCCATGGGAGAAATGGCGGTAAGTCTGATATTTAATGAACAAAACACAAAATATAATATTGCGAACACATGAAGCTTTAGTTTTAAGATTTAAAAAAAAAAATGGTAAAAAAACGGCACAATAATTATTCAATTTTAGAACCAATTTGGCCTACATGTGTGGAAAGTGGCAATAATTGGAAAATGTAGCGCACAAAACCAAATATATTGCGGTGGCGCAAGAATTTGAAGTTTCTTGTTTTGAGATTAAAATTCGATAAAAATGGCACCAATAATTCCAATAATAATCGAATTACCTATTGCCCTACGAAAGGTTACAATATATCTAGTATATAAAAGTCGCAAAACAAAGAAAAAACTATGAACAAAAAACACGGTGTTCATCTTTGAGACTTGATTAAAATTATGTATACATTCATTTGCACTTTTCCTCCCACACAACACCTTCAACTCCTTCTATAATCTGCTTGTCTGCTCGTTGACAAAATGACAATAGTATCAATACTTGACTGCACTGCTGCAGGATTTACTTTCCTTCCACAGTGTCACCATACACGGGAAAGAACCAGCAAGGCAGTAGTCGCCCGCCAAGTGACAGGCGCAGCGATGGATTTTTTACCTTTTCCAGAGCAAAAAGACACCCAAAGCTACAACTCCCCAACTAGATTCTGTACAGCAGAAAAAAGCAAGTACAATGGCTGGACTTCAAACCTCTCCAGTGGTCACAGGGTCAAAGACTGAGCATTGACTCCCTGTTGAATGAAATCAGTACATCTGAATCAAGAGTGGAGTAGAACTCTTGCCCACTCTGTGCAATGCATAATGAACATTTTAAGGCCATCACCAAGGTAGACGTCCTAAACAATGTCCACACGTCCTGCACGAGCTCCAGAGCCTCCAGCTGACCTGAGATATGGTGGATACACATCCCGTATATATTTGCGAACGTCTTGCTTGCTTTGGGGACTAACATGTTGACTACAGCCGCTCCATTAGTACTGCTTGCACAGGTTGGACAGACTGAGCAACTGCACCCTCATAAGCCGTCAAGCACTGAATAATGTTCGACTGCATGCATGAGGGCCACCCATGCTGGTCAAGGAAGGAGTAAATGGCTGGTTTTAGTGTCTGGTGAACTCCTGTAAATCTCCTTCACTGGTCTGACTCTGACATGCACATGTTATAAACAATTTGCTGAAAAGTAAACAGTCATATCTTACCGAGGCAATTTTTTTACTGTTTTAGTTTTCAGTTCTTTTTTCTTCTGATTACTAAATACCACAAATTTGTTGCGCTTTATAGGATCCATTAATGCAGCAGAACAATAACTTGCCACTTAATTGTTTCGACTCAATGTTGGAGAGCACCGCACTATCTTCCAAGAACGGATTTCCGTATTTTCCAAACACTGCTTTCAGAGACGACGTCTCTTTGGAACGTTGTGCGTATTGATTTGGTGTCTAGGTGATATCTGATCGGCGTATCTTCTGGATCACCAGATATACCTTGACTCGTTTCAAATTTTTGAACTAAGGAACTGCTGAATTGCCAATTCCAGCTGAAGAGCGAGATCCCAAAATTAATACGTAATTATAGGAGTGTCAAGAGTACAATGTCCTCTGTTGAATCTAAATACAGTTCATGTGCCTGTTTGTACCAACTAGTGTGCCTGCAATATTATTTATATATTGTTTTATATATCAAGAAAATTATTGGCAACTCTCCAGCGATCAGTCAAATAGTCTTCGATTTGAAATGTTCTTTTATTGCCGTTTTTTGACTCCAAAGGCAAAATATTGCCGAGTACGATTAACACGTTGGGGAACATTCAGGGGAACATTACGAATGATTTGAGTCCCCTCTCAGGTTGTTCGACTAATCTAATTGTCAAAACGAATATCCAACGTGTCACATAGGCTACATACAAAATGCGAAATTTGGGCCTTTTTGTTATTTTTATTCCCACAGCCAAAAGCTCCTAAAGTTACCGACACCGAAACATATATTTATATTTTGTGCGTCACATAACAGTCATTGCAACCTCTCCCAAGCCTGAGGGGCAGTCGATGATTGCTTTCACAAACTTCAACTTTTTGCCATTGTTGTTATGCTCACAACCAAAAGCAACGGACTGGGTGGCCCCCAGTCCGCCACTGTGCCAGTGGTGCAATATGGCAATTTTATCTTGGCACCATCGATTCAATCAATCATTAAAGTCCAATAAGTGATTCGAGTCCCCTCTCAGCTTGTTTGACTACGCATATCCAACGTGTCACTGGGCGGCCCCCAGTCCGCCACTGTGCTAGTGGTGCCATATGGCAATTTCATCTTGGCACCATCGATTCAATCAATCAATAAGGTCTAATAAGTAACTGTGGTCAAGTGGCTTGCTTCTAGAATGAAATGCAAGGTTCACCCTATATATGTCCCTTAACCCCCTAACTAGGTAAAAGGGGATAGCTGCCGT
This sequence comes from Sweltsa coloradensis, assembly GCA_024449915.1. NCBI lineage: Eukaryota > Metazoa > Arthropoda > Insecta > Plecoptera > Chloroperlidae > Sweltsa > Sweltsa coloradensis. The sequence goes on from JAMZAV010006293.1 coordinate 26,210, forward strand.
CCACACGCTTGGCTAACATTGCATGGACCCAAGCTTGAAACCTACTTTTTCTGTTGAAAACGTCCAGTTACATAATAGAAAATGGTTCAGAACTATAGGTTGATATCTTGTAGTATAGTTAAAGTTAAAACATAATGAAAATCTGTAAAGAATAAGTGATTTCATAGGTTATGTTCTTCCCATACGTACTGCATTTCAAATTACTAGCGCCTATGATTTGTTTGCCCTAAAACAAAGAGCATCAATTACTAATCTCAGAGTATAAAATAACCTTGTAGTATAATATGCTAAAGCAAGCGTGGACTAGTAATTTGACAAAATGTTAATGGCCTAGAGCTGTGATGAACTGAGAGAACAGCGCGGAAAATTGACGGCCGCCTAGCTTGGACTGCTTGCCAGTTTCAACCATCCCTAGGTGTCAAATGACTCGGCTAGAAGAAAACTAATAATTTTTGTTACCAAAATATAAATTTAAAAATAATTAACCAGTCTGTATCCCAAAACCATCAATTTATTTCAATAAATTGGATAGGCTCCGTCAGCTGTGTTGTCTAGGCGTCTCGCATTTACAGCCAAGTCGCCTAGGCCTAGCCTAGGGCCTAGCAGACGTGCAAAACTCTGGCTTAAATGATAATATTCTGGCCAGACTTAATTTTGTATGTAGGCCATGGCCATCACACCCTTTCGAGCTTCTTATATTATTTAATGAAGAGCCTACACGAAATAATAAACATGTAGGCCATAGGCCTACATTGACACCGCACCAAAGCAAATCTAGGCCCTAGGCCTAAAAATCTCGCGTGAACGGCTGACAAAGGCATTTAAATGTGCAAAACGAAGGGCGATATGAGGTTAAATCCATTTTTCAAACATCTGGTGTAATCTGCTAACATATAAACACAGACATTAATCGGTAGTGTAATCGGCTAGATAAAATAATGTCCCAAATATATGCTTCATTCAAGAACCTGTCAACATTCCCTGCCGAGACCCAAAAGTCAAGTTTCGATAATACCTTTCAGGTAGTTTTGTATGAGTAAATGGTTGAAATGAATGGAAATCTATTTGGTTAATGTATTTTATTGCTTTCTAAATTGCAATTTTGGTGAATTAAATATACAATCATAATATTTCTTAGTATTTTCGTAGACTGACGCGATTCACCATGTGTTTTCCTATCAGGTGGGCGTACCTATCCCCGATTCTCTAGTTCCTCACTCGCGCGCCAGAGAGCCATACTGTTCCTTGTTTCCTCGGATTGAAAAAGAAAGAAAGAAATGTTATCATTTTTTATTTATCGGGTTGTTTTCGTAGCGGCGGTAGTGATATCTTTCTGTCGACGTTTCGAAGACCATGTTATCTTCTCCTTCAGGACATGAAAATTATGATATGAAGTTTGTGAAATCTTCTTGTTTCTTGTTGTTGTTGGTCTTCGAAACGTCGACAGAAAGATATCACTACCGCGCTACGAAACAACCCGATAAATAAAAAATGTCATCAACGGGTGTAGCGAGACATTTAAAAGTTTTATTAGAAATGTTATCGTTTACATAACAATTCAAATTCAAATATAAAAATTCAAATAATTTTATGTTTTAAATGCAATATACACATGTTATCTTTAAGTCATTTGACTGGTCAATTGACCAAAAGTATTTGACCGGTCAATTGACATTGTGCAACCCTAATATTTAATAGGACAAGAAGATTCATAAAGATTAGGCTAATGTGTTTATTCTCCATGAAAGAACAAAAAAAAAATCATTTTTATCACAATAACTAATAAGCTAACCACTGCCTTCGATATTTCAGTTAGTTTCCTCTTTCCATGCCTGTCCCATTGTAACATGTTTTGATTGTTGAAGACTCATTCGCCCTATTTTTGCACGGGATCACTTTATAGCACTAGTGTTTCACCCCAAAAGCTCTGATTCCGTTTAAACAGCATCCAGGCCTACATAAAATTTGTTAATAAATATATAGGCCTAGTTATTAAATTAACTGCTACACCAGGGCTGCCGTTTTAACGGATTTTATCCGTTTTTACGGATATTTAGGGTGCAAAACGGATAAACGGATTTTTAGTCTTATTTACGGATATTTCGTTAATTATGTTTTCTATGCTTATTTTCGTATATTTGAATCTGCGCGGGCTAATTTCGATTGTAAACATTGAAGGCGGGGCGATAATCGATTCGACTTTCGATAGGGGGCGGAGCAAGGGCGGAGCCGTGTCCTAGACATTGTAGGAACTGCTTCTGCCAGAACAGTTGTCTTTTGGGAGTGGGAGGAGCCAAGAACAAACAATGGAGATTGGAGGCTACAAAATTGTTTTCTTTCGTTTTTGTTTAAAGTTTGGATTATGTGATCATAAACGTGAAAAATAGAATTGGTATATGATTAAAATGTTATTAACAAGTTCTGCAAGACTGCAATGTTATTAATAAACACAACACATGAGTTAGGTCAAAATTGTGATGCAACATTCCTAGGGCCTAGCCTAGGCCTAGACGGCTAGGGCCGCTAGGTCTAAGAATTTTTTAACCAGGTCAGATTTAAAACAGATTTTCTGTAAATAAGTAACATTTTACATTTTTATGCAATCTTAATTAAAGCAACCACGGGCATTTCTGGCTCATTTATTCTCGTCTGTGCATAGGCCTAGGCCCTTAGCAACTTTTAGGTTATGATGGTAACAAATATAAACATAACATTTAGCCATTTTCATAGTTTGATCAATGAAATTAACGTTTTTAGACTTTTCACGGATTTTTGCGGATTTTTAACGTCCTCCAACAGGATTTTTTAAAAATGTCAGTGGCAGCCCTGTGCTACACCAATACTTTTACATAAATAAAATAGTTTAGATTGGAGAAGGGTTGACAGGTTGGGAAAGCATAGAGAACATAAAGCGCGTCGTAGATTAAGGTAACAAACAACTTTAAATTAGCTGCAGTTGTCATCAGCAGGTGAAAAGTTTTTGTCACCCCCAGCCCTTCAGGCTGGTCTTTATGTTCTCTATGCATTCCCAGCCTGTCAACCCTTCTCCAATCTAAACTAAATTAGCCAGTTGGCCTTTTCCACACAGGGAAGCCCCCTTACTGTCTGTGCTGACTGTGTGCCCCAGTATGAATGAAATGTGAAGTAACCTTGCTGATGATGACAACATGCATGCAGAATTTACTTCTTGCGTGGCCCTACCACAGGTTTGGTTATGTGTTGTGAGTTTTGTTTGCATGTAGTTAGCTGATTTTTAGTGGCCACCATCCGCCTGATGAGTCCCAGAAGGACGAAACGCGTCGTGGATTAAGGTAACAAACAACTTTAAATTAGCTGCAGTTGTCATCAGCAGGTGAAAAGTTTTGTCGCCCCCAGCCCTTCAGGCGAGGTTTTATGTTCTTTATGTTCTCTATGCTTTCCCAACCTGTCGACCCTTCTCCAATCATACTAAACTTAAATAAAATAAGTAAACCAGATTCTATTTAATTGAGCGAGCGTAGCGAGCGTCTCCACTTGACTCTTACGGCTTGAATGTCTGTTTTTTCTGTTACTGCTTCGGTACAGGTCGCACCGTTTCTCTGATCGACCTGAAATTTGGCACACATGTACAAACCACCTAGGCGGGTTGCTGTATAGTTTTTGAACAAAATCCGATCGTATCATCCTTGGTTATAAAAAATAAAAAATAAAATAAAAAAATAAAAATGTTCCGATCGTTATGAAATTTTGCAGGGTCAATAAGACAACATTCTCTCCTATTTTACAAATTTCCAGCTAAATCGGTCAAGACCTTAAAGACTTATTGGTAGGGATGTGCGGGTAGTGGTTTTTGAACTCTGGTCGGGCTCGGGTCGGGTAATTGAAGTACCCTCGGGTCGGGCTCGGGTAGTGAATTTTTTTTATTTGTGAATTCATTTAAAAAAAAAAAATCCTACAAAACAGCTTTTGCATTTGTTGCAGGTAAGCCACTCTGGGCTGTGTTGACACCAAGTACTTCCAAATCGGCGTCGTATGAACTTTTGCTTGAGTAGGCCTAGGCCTAGTACAGTGAAACCCCGCTATTATCGTTTTCCTGCATCAATCGTTCGTTATTCTCGGAAATAATATCGTAACAATCGTTTTCTAATATTTCCGATACGAAAACCCCAAGAAAAACCGATGCGATCGCGTATTTTTCTCTTCCGGCCGACGAAATCATGCGTTTGTACCAGCCATGCATCTGACGAAATCGCGCGTTTGCACCAGCCTTTCGGTCTGACTCCGCCCAACGCTCTGCTGCGCGCAACGATGCGCACTAGATCGGACTTCTAGGCCTGCCGCCTAGGCATTAGACGATGTTTATTAGCGTTGTTTCTTTTTCACCATTCGCCTACGGACGTAATATTCAACTTGCTTTATGCCGTAATTAGCGTTGAATAACCAGAAGACGAGTAATGACGGTCAGTAGGGCCTATTATATTACTCCAGCGGGAACAGCGCCGGAAGAGCCAAGGACACAGCATCATAGCATAGCCGCGCCCACGTCGTAGCGATTGGTCCGCTCCGACGTCAGCTGTTCGTTTGGCGTGTGAGCGGGAGGTTTAAAAGGAGCAGATTGGCGTGTTTCTTTATTACTTCTACCCGACCCGACTTTTTCGGGTAGGAATTGACGGGTAATTTTACCTACCCGAAAATTACCCGTTTTTCGGGTACCCGCACATCCCTACTTATTGGTATGTAACATTATGGGAATGTCGTACTCGGGTCGTGTTGCACGTACCGGTGCTCGCTCAACAACGCGACGGGACTTAAGCGTTTTTTAGTGCTAGTATTTGATAGGGCCTATCCCAAACTTGGGAAAAACATAAACAATTTTAAAAATGGAAATGTGCATTAGCGCTAGATTACTCACTGTTGTGGAGAGTGTCAGGACAATCAATCAACACTGTGCACATGGTCAGGCAGGAGAGAGGGGCAGACTGACATATCTAGGATTCAGTGGAGCTTAGGGTTGCCACCTTGAAAAAATAAAATCCTGTTTGAGCACATCAAAATCCCTAGAAATTCTTGAATGAAACACCCAAATCCTTAAAAATCCTTTTTTGCCTTTAAAGTACCAATTTCGATATGATATCGATTATTATTGTAAAAAAAAATAAAGAGTAGTCCTATTTTTAATGATTTTGAGGCCAAATAGGGTTGATAATGATAATAATAAGGTATTAATTTAAGAAAGCCTTCTACAGTGTTCACTCATATGCACATCATGTAGACATGCGAGTATTTGAAGTCAGTATCAGTCAGTATCACCATAAATGCATTTTTAACGATTTTTACGATCTCACAACCGCGTTTTATGACCCGTCACCTCCACTACATGCACCAGCCAAGATTAATTTTATTTTGACTACCTACCCGGCACCTCCACCAAAATTACGAAATTTTGTATTTTTGGTGTAAATTTTGATATTTATTTCTTGGAAATATTCCCACTTATCGATATCGCATTGCAATATAGATTTTTTGACCATCACAAGTTAAAAAATGCGTAAAAACAGCAACCCTGGTGGAGCTACCTATGTTATAGGCCCTCACTATATACAAAGCCTGATAGAAGTATTTAATAAAAATATTCTGGTATTACTAGAATAAAGTTCCCCTTAATGTAGTATTCATCCATAATTTAACTGTAGATGCTTATCAATTCAATATTGATTATTTTTTAAATTCTAAGCATAAATATTTAAAATCAATCATTTTCTTGTTGGTCATTTCAAATGTTGCATATCTCAGATCTGTATTGACCAGAATGTGGCTTACATGTATTTTATTAGTACTCTTGCAGAGTTTGATGCTTATCTTTGTTGTATTGACTCCGTTCTGTTCCAGGCGATGAGGAAGTTCCCGCACAACAGCAGCCTCCCTGGTGAGAAGGAGAACGTGCGGCCGCACACGTCTTCTGAGCTGAGAGGAAACCAGTGGCTCGCGATGCCGCCACATTCGTCTGTGTACAACGCACGTCTACTGAGACCGAGAGGAAACCAGTGGCTCGCGATGTCGCCACATTATCTGTGTACAAACTAGGGATGACCAAGGAATCAATCATTGTGACCTAAGAATCGATTCCCAAGAAAAAACATTTTAATTGTACGCGCCGTTATTTTGATGGTCTTTTTCCGCGGCACCCGTTGAACGTGTCTCCGCCCGCCGCAAGTCACAGAACGACGTATTGGGCGTTGTCGTCTGTTGACTATACCGCCTGCCGTTGTACATGATGGGCGTCTGGCAGGAGAGGGGTTGACCGCTCCTGCTACGCCCAAAAACACGACGCGCGAACGTTGAAACTGTCAAGTGATGAATCGATGCAGACAGGAATCGATTCCGCCATGTCATCCCTAGTACAAACATGGACTTACAAATTATAACATTACGTGTTGAGTGTTTTTATTTAAGGTGACTATTAACTAGAATGAACAGTGATATTTTAGTCGAGCAAGATCGAGTCGGTACTCGGGAATTGCCTCGATCTACGAGTGAGAATCAAGAATTACTTTATCTTTGACATTTTAATATTGTATTTGAATGCTGTTGATTTTCTAGTGTGGTAATATATTATACAATGACTTAAATACAGTATTTAACTTAGCACAAGGAAGGAGTAGGCATAGGCTAAGGTAGAACTACTACTAAGGAAGGCAAAACTTGGGCTAGGCCAAGCTAGATCCTCATTATATTCTTGAGGTTTGGATCAATCACAATATAATATTGTGATCTAGCGTAAAGATATTACCTGATAATTCATCACTGAAATAAGTGTAGACCTATATTTTCATAACTTACTACATTTCTGTATTTTTGCAAATACTATAAGCCTCTGGCATATTTTTAAATATTAAGTTCAAAAGTGAGGTGGGGCCATTATGTGCAGCCATTTTCCAATGGATGGTATTTACTACATACTTTCAAAAATAGTGGCCAAAATAGGGGTGCGGTCAATGGCGGCCTTTAATCGAGTGAATTGACTATGTACAATGCGTCAATGAGCAATCTAAATAAAAGTTATTTAAACAGTTGAATCCCAGCCCATAGTTATTTCTCTCAAAATGACAAATAAATAAATAAATAAATTTGTATTTAGAGACTATGCACTCAGTCATAACTGATTTTCAGTGGGGGACATTAAACCAAAGCGACCAAGCCAACCCTGTAGGCCCGGAGGCAATCACCGAGTGAAATGTGACCTAGAGATCGGCATATTTAAGTAGGAAACACTGATCATTCCGATCAATGAAGCTGGACACGATTCCCCGGGTCAAACCCCGAATCAACAAGGCGAATCGGACAACCTAGAATTAATTACGTGCTTTGTTGCTGGGGAGGCTATTAAGTCACCGTTTACTAATTCCTCACCCAAGAATGAGGACTTTAAGCCCCAAATGGGAAGTTAAAAAACTTTGCCTTTTGAGAAATCAAACGCAAACCTTCGCTTGGAGCAGAGACGCAAACCCCCAAGACCCCGACCACACGCGCAAGAGAAGTTTTTTTGGAGAAAATTTGGGCCCCCGTTGGGAAAGAATGCATAAACAAAAAGTCAAACAAAAAAAACTTTTCACCTCTGATGAAAACTGCAGCTTTTAAAAGTGTTTTTTTTGGACCTTAATCCACGACGCGTTTGCTTCTGTGACTCGTCATCAGTTTGGGGCCACTAAAAATCAGCTAACTAATGGCCGCACTCGGGTCGCACTATGCCACGGGTTGCCACTTGTCTTTTCTTTTTGTTCATTTGGTGATGTTATTCAAGTGGGGGGTTGAAAACAATGAATCCTGCACTCGCCGAGTGCAGCCAAGGGAAAACCTAAATCTGTATTCAAACAAAACCGGGGTAAAAAAAATAAAACTGGGTAGGGCCACGCAAGAACTAAACTCTAAATCATGTTGTCATCATCAGAAAGGTGAAAAGTTTTGTCGCCCTCACCCCTTAGGCTGGGTTATTTTCTTATGCTTTCCCAACCTGTCAACCCTTTCCCAGTCTAAACTAAACTAGCCGGTTGGGCCCTTTTCCACATTTTAATCGAGGAAATGTGTATATACAGTACTAGTTTCCATAAATAGGAAAAACCCAAAGTCCCGCCGCGTTGATGGGTGACTTCTTTTTGTTTTTTAGTTTGCGTGGGATATCTTTACTTTTTCAAAGCTTTGTTTTTTCTGCCTACGCATTTTAGGTGATTGTTTCCAAATTTCTATTGTTTTTTTGTCAATTTGTTTTTATTTACCGTAAAAAAATTATATTAAAAGCTTTATTTCTATGGTTTTGGCTAAAATTTTTCCAAACTTTTTTTTTCAAAAAGGTAACATCACCAAAAACCCCTTTAAAGTCCATGTATAATATGAACGTTTTGCCCCCCCCGTTTTTTCGAATTGGCCCAAAAAGCACGAAAATATCGCACAAAAAAATAAAAAAATTATAATAAAAGCTTATTTCTAGGATTTTCTGGGTAACTTTTTGCAACTTTTTTTTTCAGAAGGAAGAAAAGAGGAGGAAGGGTTCTCCGTTTGATCAGAATTGGCCTCAATGGCACGAAAATATCGCACAAAAATCGAAAAAAATGTAAATGTACGAAATTTTGAGAATATTTATTCGATTATCCCAAAAAAAATCACCTCTAAATTCAGAGATTTTTGAAAGGGCCTGTCAAATTTTCATCAAGATCGGATATGCTTTTTCCCCGGGAGAGACAAACAAACAACCCCCCCAAAAAAACACCCAAACAAATTTTTTTGGGGGTCAGTGAAAATTTAAGTCTTTGCTTCGCTCATCCAATTAAACAGGAGAAATTACCATGACAGCGGCGTTTTGGGGTGAAAATAAAAACAAATTTTTGTTTTTGTATGTGGCCTACAATGCTAGAGATGTGCAAAAAAAAGGTGCAACGAATTTGCAAAATTTTTTAAAGTTGCAAAAACTCTTCAAAACAGTTTGCTCATAATCTCCTAAATTTTGATTGAATGGGGCCCATTTTTTTTTGCGAAATTTTAGTTTATACGCGAAATAGTGGCGAAAATTTGCAAAATTTAAAACAAAGTAGGTCACGAAAATTAAAAAAAAAAGTTTTGGGGGAGGTGCCGTACCCCGCAGCTGGCACCGGCACCACAGGGTAGTGGAAATTTAAATTTTAAATTTTCCTGGGGTTTCATATGGTGGGGTGCGGGGTCATACAAGCGATTGTTAGATCGTAATAATAGTTTGAACAAAAATAAGCTCAAAATTTCTTCCCATCAAAAACATTCATAAAAAATGCATAATTTCGTAAAAATTTGGGGGAGGTGCCCGGGTTTGTCGAAATTAATTCTGGTAAAAAATGTCGGAAACTTTGAAAATGAAGGGGAAATTGAGCTTAAAATTTTTAAATATTTTGAACTTCATCTCATGTGCTTGTTTTTTCTTTTTAAACATTACAATCAATCAAATTATCCTGAAACTTTTAATTTTTTTTTGTTTTAGTTTTTATGAGAAAATTGTGTTTTTTTGGGAAATCGAAATTTTAATTTTAAAGGGACGAATTTTCAAAATTTAAAAAAACCCTTTTGCACATCTCTACAATAGCGGGGAATGTGGGGAAAAAAAAATTCAACATTAGGTGAAGTCTATCTTTTTCTCCCGGCCCCGATATTTTTAAATTTTGTGTAGAATCTTTTAAAAATTAAAGGATTGCAGAATCAAAATTTTGGGGGAATTTAGATACATTTTTTAGAACGTAGTATTCTCATCTTTTTTTTTCTTTTTTCCAAAAGCGGGGAAATTGGTTTTGAAAAAAATTTATATTTTATAATTTGCCGTTTTTAGCGGTGAAAATTTGTTTTTACGGAAATAACTGAATGTGTAAGTAAAAAATTGTCTACCGGGAATTTTATGTAAAAGGAAAAGCTTGTAACTGTTTGAGAGTGGGCTCGAGCATATGTCTTACAGGAAAAAACGCTAAAGTCCTGCCGCGTTGATGGGTGAGCTTTTAAAGTTTTTTTTTAGGTGGGGTATCCTTTTTTTTGTAAGTGCTTTGTTTTGTTGCTAGCATTGTAGGGGATTGTTGTCAAGTTTCTATTGTTTCTTGTCAATTGGTATTATTTTCCCTAAAAAACTCATATTATAAGCTTTATTTCTATGGATTCTGGCTAACTTTGTCAACTTTTCTTTAAAAAGGGTACTTCATCACCATAAACGTTAATGTCCATGTATAATATGAACGTTGAAAGCCCCACCCGTTTGGTCAGAATTGGCCCAAAGGGGCACGAAAAATATCGCACAAAAAAAAAAAAACAACTTTTAAATTTAAAAATAGGGGTGTGGAATATTCGAAATTTTCGCGAAGTAAATTTGAGAATAATTTACTATTCCGATTCGATTCGAAACTCGAATAGTAACTATTCGAATTTCCGAAGTAATTCGATTTGAAATTCCCGCTAGTATGCAGGAAACTATAGGTTTGTTCTTTTTTCCACCTCAAATTGTGGTAATTGCACCTAGGTGTAAAATACAGAATCAGAAATTGGGTTAAAAGGTGTAATATTTCACGGATGGACAAAAGAACGATTTTGTTGTAATTTGTCAGCAAATTTTGAGGTTATGTTGCCAGCTGTCATTCAATTCAAACACTTTCAAAAGATATCTCACTCAATAACACAGCTTTGTGAAAATTTCTACAATTCTATTCCATATTATTTTATTATTACCAGTTTTATCTTCTATTTATTTTAAAAAATCGCACATTATATAACGGGGTTACTTTTGAAATTGGCGCAAATTTCCATACCTACACCTTTTACACCTCAAGAAGCAGGTGCAAAAAGTGTAAAAGTTGTAATTACACCTGGACAAAAGAACGTTTATTTCTTCAAAAAGTGAAAAAGTGCAAAAGGTGTAAAATATTGGTGGACAAAAGAACAGGCTTATTATGAATTGTAAAGTTTTTTTGTCTTTTGTTATCGGGGAAAACGGCATATGCGATCTTAATGAAAATTTAAGGGGGCCTTTGAAATGTATTTAAACCCCAGACTCGTTACGTTTTTGGGTATAATCAAAGAAATATTTCTCACGAATATCGTACTTTTTGGATCTTTTTTGATTTTTTTCCAATATTTTGGTGTGACATTTGGTCCGATTCTGACCAAACTGGTGGCGCTACAACGTTCATATTTTACAAGGACATTTAAATGGTGCACAGAAAGACAATCGGAAAATCTAGTTGAACAAAAAAAACGGGTTAATGGAAAAAATTTTCCCTTTCCTTCTAAAAAAATTTTTGGGGTTCCAAATTTTTGGTTCAAAACTTTGGTAAA
>JAMZAV010006294.1:0-36092 GCA_024449915.1 Sweltsa coloradensis
AAAAAAAATAAAACTAGTCGCATAATGGTCAAGTTTTTCGTTTAAATGTACAAAATAGGTTTTAACTGTCTGTTATTAATGTCCAGAAAAACTTGGGACAGCAAAATATTAGCGTTTTATAAACATTTGTTTTATTGAAATAAAAAACTTTTTAACCTAACAATACAGTTTTTGACATGTACTACAATCAAAACGCCAAAGTCGTTGTTATAGTCATTGTGTTGAGTACCCGGTAACATTCCCTTTCCTCCCTCTACATAAGGCTGGATCCAGATGGTTCTTTCCTCCCAAGCCTGTGGCGCATTATGGCCTTACAGTTGCCGCGTCGTTGTACAAACTAAACACAAACGTCAAAACTCTATTATTTATTACCTTATTAATCAATCAACAAATGCAAATTTTTCTGGATACTCAACATAATATTATGACTCGCTCACTCGTCTGACAACAACTTTGGCGTTTCCCTAGTATTTAAAAAATTATTAAACATGTTCTGAAATGCATATTACGCAGTGTAGTGTACATCAACTGACAATACTATGGAAAACATAGCCAGTACGAAACGTGTAAATATTGCAAGGTTTACTCAATCTGCGAGCAGAATTTGGGGGTACCTTTGAGCGTGCAAGATTCCATACACCTTGGTCACTGCATACAATTACAGCCACAATGATTCGATAAAAATAACTTTTTAAAAAAACAAGACCATTGTCGATAAATCCTACAAATTTTTAGATTATATAATTTATTATTTCTTGTAGGTTTAAATCGCAACGGATTTTTATCATTTTGTTAGCAGTTTTTAGTTATCTTGTCACGGATGTCTGTTAAAAATTTCAGCTCAATCTATTTGGCCGTTCGGCCGGACCGGACCGGACCGGATAGACAGACAGACATTTAACATTTGACAGACACATTAGTCACGACGAAGACCGATCAAGTGGCGTTATGAATCCTCATTCGCTTCGCTCAGTCGTCTAATGATGCACAAAATACCTTTATACCACATTTAAAGAAGACTCTTATAAAGTTAGTACGTTCTCATTAAGCAATATGATACACAAAATAACTTTAATCCACCTTTAAAAAAGACAATAATAACGGTAATACGTTTTCAATTTATAATTATATTAATGACAGATTTGGCATCTCCAGCAATCGGTGATAGCTTTTCTCAAATCGTAATTGTTTTTTTTAGCTGAGCCTTCGGCTTGGCTAGCTTTATGATACACAAAAGACGTTAAAACATCTTTAAAAATTGCTATAATAACGTAAATACGATTTCATTCCACATATTCAAGACCCGGCACCTCCACCAAATTCAAATAGTTGTAAAATGTAGCCCTATATTACTGCATAACGGGTTTTACGCACAACATGGTTTTATTACTATATTAAGTACGGCGAGTTAAAGTATAGAAACAAAAGAAAGAAGTAAAGCAGTAATCCCTTAAAGGCAATGACGATAGGCTTTGTTACGGAGGAAATATTGAAAATCAGCCATAGCGTAGACTTCGAATAAAGCTTTTAAATAAAGCTGTTTATTTAAAATATTCTTAGAATTTGTTTATCAGGATTTTATGTTTCTGGCGAAAGCAGATCAATAGTAAAGTTAAGAGGTATACCGGGTATCAATAGAATAAGGTCCAATAGTAAACAAAAGTTGGTACGGATATTGTTATATTTTCTAGTGAAGTAGCGATACAAAGACATAAAAGCGTCATTGTACTCAATATTGCCGAGACAAAAACCAATCAGATGTAAGATTAAACTAACCTACAAAATATTGTATTTGTTCCTACTTTGTATGCACAAAGTGTCCTGTTCTAGTTCTGGATTCTCTTTATTTGTGCATTTTAAGTAAAACGCCAAAACAAATAATTGCTCTAAAAATGCGCGCTAGTTAAACTTAATTCTTGGTACTGTAAACAAAAACAGGTTTATTTTAAAGAATCTTTTACTTATTCAAAAAAACTATTAATTGAGGACTCTCCAACCCGCTCCACTAAATCTTCATTGCGACAGGCACCAGTAGCATTTCAAATGAAGCAAAACCAGACTAAATGTTCATTATCATCAACGCCAGTATCGATTTTATGGCAGTGAGTAAATTGCTATTCGCTCAGCCAAGTATTTTCAAAGTTGTCAATAAAGCACACATGGACCGCTCAACTATCGATGATTTTTACAAATTTTTGTCTTAAAGCCAGGAAAAAATCACGAATACTATATTCAATTATGAACTTTTTAACAAAATCGAAATTCGTGAAAACTAATTTATTTATTTTTATAAAAGATTTTTTTAGAATATGTTACTGGAGAACCCTTTAAATCCACTTTCGTGGCATCTTTTCGAATTTTCAGACACCTGTATTATCAGTCAGCCGAGCGAACAGCAATTTAGGCCTCCTAAAACCTATGTCCTATACTCTCTAACGTCAGTTAAAGTTCTTGAACCTTATATCGATTAGAATCCCAGCTACAATAATTTACGTCCCACCAAGGCTATAGGTTACTTATCAAATTCCCAATAATCTCGGAGAAGAATTATAGCTTGTCTATATATCGATATTTTTCCAGCGAAATGCAATGACATATTGCTTCTATACAACGAGCTGCAAAAAATTCACGGTGACATCAAAACTGAAGCTAAAAAACTAAGAGCTTGTCAGGAGCGTTGCTATGGGTAATGCTTAGCTGAAGACGATGCACGGAAAAAGCGAGCTGTATCGGAGAGCGGAGAAATATCGTAAAACGATATGATATTAGCCTTACACTACGAGACTTGGGCGACTTTAATGCACCCCTTGACATTTTCATGTTACGGCTACTTCGAGTAAACATTTACTTTTTAATATGCAATTAAATTGTTCGAATATATTTATGAATATATTCAAGAGTAAACTTTCTTCCTTTGCAGCGAGCCTCTATAAAAGCATATTGCTAATTATTCATGTATTATAAAACTTCAAATTATTTCTAAAAAAAGCTTCAAGTCAGGTTTTCTGGCATTTTTAATATAACTAGCAATATCCTTAATTAAGAATTACAATATCAATTACTGGATACCGTTTTAACATGTTTCTAAGTTATGTATCATTTTAGTTGGTGAGCTGTGCACTGTCTACACTGTAAGGAAATTCGCCGCGTGATCTACCATTATATATTTGGCAAGACCTGCTGCCAAGTATAAAATTGTCGATCTACGCCAAACGTCTATGAGTGAACTACCCTCACATAATTGTAAATCGTTCGTCCCGTTTTAGTAAACGTGACATATAACTCGTGCGCAACCACCCCTTCATAATTGTAGCTCGTTTGTTTCGTTATAGTGAAACATATTCTTTTCGTGAGTGAACTACCGTCACATAATTGTAGATCGTTCATCCCTTTTCTAGTTAAACGTGTTATTTAACGGGCGCAAACCTCCCCTTTAAACATATCTGTAGCTTTTTAGTCGCGTTATAGTCAAACATACCACTTTTCTTGTGATTGAACTCCCCTCACATAATTGTAAATCGTTCATCTGTTCTAGTAAAGGGTTTATTTAACTCGGGCGCAACCTACCCTTACATTATTGTAGCTTGTCAGTTCCGTTATAGTCAAACTTATACTTTTCTTGTGAGCGAACGACACTCAAAATAATTGTAAATCGTTCGTTACGTTTAGTAAAACTGTTAGTTTATTATGAGTATGCTACCATGAGATAATGATAGATCTTTGGGTTACTTTTTCGTAAATCTTTCACGTTTTATTTTTTTATAAACTACTCTATCACAATGATAGATTATCGGGTTTTGGGCTTTCGTTTATTGTTCATTTCTATTATGAGCAAACTAACCATCACATAATGACATATCGTCTGGTTTGTTTTAGTAAATTTTTCACTCTTAGTGTGAGCAAACTACTATCACATAATGATGGATCGTTAGGGTTTTTTTTGTAAAATGTTTTTTTTTTTTTTTTGAGAAAACATCCCTTGCATAATAGGGGATTGTTGGGGTTATTGTAGGAAATGTTCATTTATAGTGTGAGCGGATCTACTCTCACACAGAAATGGGGGATTCAATTTGGCATAGTAATTAGTTGTTTTCCATCTAAAAAAAAGTTGAAGTAATGAAGTTAAAATTATTCAAATAAGATGTTCAGCAGTCACCCATCGATGTCCTTGAATAGTCTTGGGAGAAACGGGTGGATTAAATTTTAGATTAGTAATGGGGCAAATGTGTTATATATCTGAAACGAAGACGTAATTATCTAGTAATAATATCAACGAAGAAGCTCAGCTATCAGTCACCAATCCAAAACCTGCCCACCCGATGATGATGAATATTCACGAACGAGTTAACGGATCAGGTGTATTCGTCCAGCGGGCTCCAGGTATCCGGTTTCGAGTTGTCCTGCAAAAAAATAATATGCATAATTATGGATTATCATGTAACTTAATGAGATGTCAATAGATCTCTGTTTATCTGCTAGAGAGGAGATGAGAAAAACATACGCAGCATTATATAAGCACAAAGCAGCACAAAGTGAGTAAAACGCCTGACCTGTTAAAAGGAGCCGAGTGAAATGAACGTTCTCGATGAAACCTGCTAAGCAAACCCACCCTCGCGCGATCTCTCTCTTGTGTGTAACGGTTTTCGGACGGTTTGCAGAATGCAGATGTTTCGGCTCAGGCATTGGTATTTATTACCTTGGAGGAGGCGGGTTAGACTAGATGTGTCCAGCCAGTGTACTGTTTTTCCTCGAAACTAGGAACAAATAGTTAGGTTGTTGAAAACGATGTGTTACTCCATTTCATGAAATCTGAGCTTAGATCACACTACAATATTTACATGAACATATTATGTAATTTGTGCTAATTCATCGTTTATCACACCCTGAAAAATAATATAAACATTAACGAAATTGGCATTGCATTGTTTTAGAAATTAAACCACGATAATATAATACGGTTGATTCTCTTTTTATTTCATAATACCGAATATTTGGTTAATTCACTTCATATTCTAAGAGTAAAATTTAACTTCATCGGAAGTGAGAACCCAGAAGTAGTAGTTGTGATTACGGATCAATTAAAAAAGTCACGTGTTTTACTCCACCTTTAATGTCGAAACAATAAAATACTTACGAAATTGAGTGAGCAGTTTATTTACACAGTTATTATATCGCAATATTTTGTTGGCTTCAAATATTTTTCAACGTTTGGAGTTCTATTTCATCTTTTTTCGATAGACATGTAAAATCTTAATTGAAGTTATTTCTCGTACGTAGCCCGCTTTTCCATTTAAATAACTTTTTAACTATGAGTCCTCCTAGACCATAAAAAATCTTCATATATTGTATGATCAAATGGGACCAAAATTTGGCAAAATATATGTAAATGTAAAAAATCTTAAATTAGTTCAATATGTACGACTGCCCCATTTTGGCTTGTATCGTGGAAGCTCGTTCTAGTTTGATTATGACTTCAAACTTCGTCCAGTCTAACAAGAACATATTTGAAATATATATAACGGATATTAAGCAGAAACCTCCGCACGTATGTGATCAAAAAATTAAAATGTAATATGTCCTTCATTAAGGACGTTGGTAATTGGAGGCATGTTAGTTTTATTAAGTTAGTCGAGTTAATATTTAAAACATTTTATTTCTCATTTGTTTAATACGTACTGAAAGAATAATCTTTTTTGATTGTACTGTATACAAGCAGAATGTGATTCTCAACTGATACTGAATTTGGTGGCAGAAGGCAGTATGTCCCTCAAATCAAATCCAATCCAATAACCTTTTCGCCCTTAACCCCACCTTATTTCTGGAATCACAGCCCCCGTCTATACTTAGACATGCAGCTTGCAGGACTAATATGCGTTCCGTTGCATGATGCATTTCATGAAAGAACGCAGAAGGAAATGTAACGATTATAGCTCAATGATTTAATGCGATGTATTGATAAAAAAGAAATGGGCCTTGGAACACACGTATTTTTTTCTCGTTACCTTATTGACGTTGGTTCTTCAAATGACGAATCGCAAAACAACACATATAAGTTATAAATATTAAATAGAAATTAATTTTCTGTTCATGTTTTTTGTATGCAGTGAGAAAATGTAGGTCTGTGCAGTGTATGTGTGAGTGCGAGAGGGTTACAGGAAGAAATGAGAATGGAAATGGAAAATTAAAAGAAGGATGCATTTAAAAAATTATAAACAGTATTAAAAATTGCCGTTTAATACTCAAACTGCATTGTGACACACAGGGCAAGTTTCAATGAAATGAAGTACAATTCATATTGGAAAGAACTTCATAATAATAATAATCCTTCGATTTCCTGAGATGCAGATTATAAAATCATGTTGTATGATTAAACCTAGAACATGTTTTATTCCAATTACGGGTTTTTATCAAACATAGTATCTATCTTATTTAATTTGTAATAACAAGCCGCACATTGATTAACGATGACACTTTTTTAACAGGTAGGTAATTTATGTACAATTTTGTACAGTAGTGTTAGTGTTCTTTATTGGACTTATTAAAGGTTAAAACTTTAAAACACTTATATTTTGGGTAATATTAGAAAACATCGAATGCAAGGGTAAGAAAACATTAACACACATTGTCTACCAAAAAACATCGATACCACCTAGTAAGAATGAGCATCATTTAAAAAAAATGTTTTTACGAAAACAAACTGGTTTACTGCAGGTCAGAGACAAAAACGTATCTCATAGCTTGGATCCCAATGCTGGGACCACAGATAATAGAGTACAGTGTACTCTATTATCTGTGCTGGGACTATCATAAAGGTAGTCCTCTTTTCAAGGAGAATGATGAATGAGTATTTCCAATCGCACAGTATTGTGGAATAATTTTTTAGTGTTATTTTAACATAATAGAAAACCTATACGCATAACAATTTTGAAAGGTAAGATGTTTTCACTTGCACTAAGAATGATCTTAACGAGTAGAGTAATGCGAACCTACAAATGTCCAACGCAAGGAAAAATATAGGAGTTATTGTTTTTGTGTGTTTGTTATAGTATGATTCAAAAAGGGAGCAAGGCTACTTCGATTCTGGATCGGGGTTGGACTCATTGAAAATGTCTGAAGCTATACCTGCCAGTTTAAATAAAAGAATATACTAATAACATAATAACATAATAAAATTTATCATGAATCTTCTACGTTTTTTCGTTATTTTTTATTTACTCTAATCTTAATTAAATTCCCGGGAGCCCTAAAATATAACCTTGTATCTGCAGCGTTTTTAATTTAAATATCGAAGAAATACATTTCATGATAAACGCACTATTGAATATGGTTTTTAAGTCATAGGTTTTCGTCGCTTTGCGAACCAAAATATATCATAGAAATATCGTTTTTTTATAATCAAAATGCTGCCTGTGAATTTATTCCTTAAAATGGGGGATTCTATTCTCCGCCGCGATTAACTGTATTTGAAGGACACACCATAGTACATAAGCCATTTACACTGTGACTTTCCCCATAGAAATATTGTGTTCAAATATTATGCTGCACAGGAATATTGTCGTAACATAATTGGAGATTATCCGTACGCGATAAATAGTAGTTTGAAATACGTTTCTATAATGCATCACCATTTACATATAGGTTAGTTCTCATAAATACATAATGTTTTAACAATACGCTGGCTACGAATTTATTCCATAAAATGGGAGATTCTCCGTCCGCGATAAACGTATATTGAAGGACACACTATAGTACATAAGCTATTCACATATGTATGAATTTCTCACAGAAATATCGTGTTTTTAACATTATTGTGCAAACGAATTTGTTGTAACATAATTGGAGATTTTCCATACGCGATAAATAGTAGTTTTGAAGGACACATTTTAGTGATCAGCCATTTAAAATACGTTATTTATCATAAAAAAATAATGTTTTGATAATACGCTTCCTGCGAATTTACGCTCACATATTTGGAGATTCACCGGCCGCGATAAATAGTAGTTTGAACGACACGCTATAATACATAAGCCGTTCACCCTGTAGGTGATCCTCATAAGAAATGTCGTGTTGTACAATACGCTGCCTGCGAATTTACCCTCACAAAATGGGGGATTCACCGGCCCGCGATAAATAGTAGTTTGACGGTAATATTTAGGATATGAGCCATTCTCTAAAAGTCGAGTTCTCGGAACTATAAATGCATTTGGAAAATATGCTGCGAGTGAATGTTTCCTTGAATAATAGTAAATTCGCCGGCTTCTTAAATAAGTAGTTTCTTTTTAAGCTATGAAGAATCTCGGCTCAATTATTGTTAAATCATTTATAATTATCGTTGTGTGCGTGTATTTATAATATCGGTAAACGTATTCTGAATATATAATGGTATTTCTACCCTTTATGAGTCTCTGGAGACGACTTTACCATTCCATAATAGTAGATTGCGGCCCTCACATAATGGTAGATCACCCAAGATTTGTTACAGTGTAATTAACAGTTAAAATCATTTATGAGACAATCAAGTTGTGTAATCATAGAAGATAGACAATTCCAGTATAATACGTCATTACTAGCATTTAAAAGCGAAAACCTTGTATTGGAGAGGAAACTCATTATTTTGTCCGGTTTGGAATTAGCCTATGTCAATATCAACAATTGATCATTTCAAAAATTTGGAATTTGGGTATTTATTAAATCCAGGTGCAAAGTATAAGTTTGTACCCGTTTCACTCGTTCAATGAATGCAAAATATGTGATAGCGATATTGCGATAATTCTTATTTTGCGAACACATACACCATTATTGCAAATTTGTATAACAATATTTTAAATCATTCCAACTACGTTCAATAATTATACATTTAAAAATATTCTACTTTTCTTGCTCGATGCGACGATATTTCGACGGTTTTAAGGAGACATGATTAAAAAGAACATTTTGTCGCTCAGTCTAACTTCATAAATATTCATATATGAATACCTGGTTCCTGTCTAATATAGTTGCGGTCTAGTTGATAACGACTTTAGTTCTTCCTCAAAGTAAAAACGTAATCACCAATGCGCAACCATTAATATACATTTTGAACAAGTTTTTTACAACACCTACAACTAGTTTAGTCTTTAAATTGAACAAATTTCCTGCTACATCCACGCCATAATCGTAGTTTTATCTCTGAACTTACATTTTACCATGTGGAAGTAACTACCATGGAACACCACAATTTCTACTTCAAGCTTTTTTATTATTCATTTAATTGCATAACTTGGTAGCTGTGTCACCTACACTAGGGGCGGTCCTTGATTACATCTGGCCATTCAGCGGTGGTTTTTGCTCTAGCCACCGCCTGTGAAACGTCTCTGCGGAACGCTTCAATCTTTTAACCTGTCACCGCCTGTTAGAGTGGAGCTGAAGTTTGTTTGTGACGTACTGATGTTAATTAAGGAAGGCCGTTTGTTGGCAAGATACAGGCAGTGACATCTAGCTATACTAGGACAACGTCTGTTACACTCAGTGGCCGGATGGAGTATATGTTTCCTTCTGGTAATGATCTGGTACTATAGCTCGGTTATGTCAACTGAGGAAATGAAGGGAAAGAGGTAGAGGAGTAAACAAGGAATGTGGCAATCACAAAGGAAGGGACAAAGCAAAGTGCTAAGACTAAGAGATAAGGTTAAGACAGGCAACTCAGAGGAAACTTTTGGGCATTTTTGTAGTTGAAGAAATAAGATATTATGAATATGTGGTACAGGGGTATATAATGAAACAGTATTTCAAAAAGGGAGGTCGCTTTCAAGGCACAAAAGATAATTAAAATAAAGAATGTTGTCGGAATAAAAAAAAAAATGCTTTCATAAAGTAAGCTTTCATATACAATACTTTGAGAAATAAAGGTATGCTGATGGTGAGAATTGCCGAGCTGCACAGACAAATATGCAAAATGCATATATCAAGGCATTAAAAGGCTATTATGTAGCGATTTTGTATTATTTAATTACTTTTACATAACACCTATTATAGAAGTGAAGGTATAATCTATTCTATGATATACCATAAAAAATTTCATTAAAAAACTTTTACCCCAACTCATCGTCACTCATATCAAGAAATGCACCTTGAGAATTTTTAATTCACTTTATTTATTCGATACATAACAAAAAATATAACAAATAGTGATTAATGTTTCGCTTAAGACATTAAAAACATAAATCACAACACAATACTTGATTTAGATCTTAATCGAATTCCGATTTTCAGAAATCAAAAACACTGAACAATGTTTTCATGGGGGAAGTAGGTAACAAGCGTTTTTATCCTGTTTTAAATCGTCATTCGCGCTCTCTCAATAAAAGATAAAACAACGGAAAGCCAAACAAAATTCAGTAAATTGAAAGTTTAAAGTCAAATAAAACAAAAACTAACACGTAAATAGTTTGGCTTCGACGTAAATCATTTAATACTGAAAACGCCTTAAGTCCCCCCCGCGGGTTTTTGGATGAGCGTTTTTTGGTGCATTGAGCTGCCATGTGTTATGCGGATTTTTGTTGTTCTGTGGGAAAAAACATTACTAAGTTGAATTTTTTAAAAAAAAAATAAATTAAATATTTGAATTTTTAAAAATTATATTAAATTAAAAAAAATTAAATTTAATTTTTTATTTTTTTAAAAATTAATTGTAATTTGTTAAAAAAATTAAAAAAATCGTAAAGTTGCGATTTTTATAAAGAATAATTTCTCGATTGCGCTCAAATTTAACACTTATCTATTAATTCATACAATAAGGGTTCTGTAAAAAAATCATTACAATAGGATAAAGCATGTAGGTGTTATAAGTCAAAGAATTGTTTAAAAAAGAAAAAAAACTCGTGAAATTTCGATTTTCATGAGAAATTTTTTTTGATTACGCTCAAATTTTACACAAATATCTTAATTCATAAATAAAGGTTCTGTTAAAAAACCATTACAATCGGATAAAGCATGTAGGAGTTATAAGTCGAAGAATTTTTTTAAAATTCGAAAAAATCGTAAAATTGTGTTTTTTATGAGAAAAAAAATTCCGATTGCGCTCAAAAACGTGGCAGTTCTAAGTTCATAGATTTCGAAGGCCTCCATAAAATTTCATCACAATCGGAGTATGGGTTTTAGCCGGAATCGTGTTAACAGACACACAAAAATACAAAAAAAAAGAAAAAAAAAAAAAAACATTCCGGATTTTTTTCTCCAGTGTAGTGAATGGAATCTTCGCTACGCTCGCTTCGCTCGCTACGCTCATCCAATTAAATTATGAATGTAAACAAATCGTTATAATATGAATAGCGAATCCTAAAATAGACGATAAGAGTTTTTTGGAGGATTGAGATGGTTATGCAAATTCATTAATCTTAATTGCGATTTTCTTTGCTTACGTTTCAAACGCAAATAACACTGAATAATGTAACCAAAGGATGCTTTTAAGTGAGATAGTAATTTTCTATTAGAGATTTTAACTCGTTAAAAACTAATTAAAAGCTCTATCAAAAGCTTTTTTAAACTTTGACTGTTACAAATATAAATTCATTCTATTTTTATTTTCAAAAACCTACTCAAAAAGAATAACCTACTGATACAATAACGGAAAATTTCTCCACTGCTTGATATTGGACAATGCAGCTCACAATAGACTGCAAAACGTCAAGCGCGCAATAACAAAGGTACATGAGTATTTCACTCTCATTGACGAGCGGTGCAATGTCCCAAAAACCGTATAATATTGCTATTACGGACTCCTTAAACCTTCAATCTTTCATCTTACTCGTAATTGCTCTTTGTAATGGCCTGTTAAAAACTTTTCAGATTTTTTTAAACAAATTTTATATTAAACAATTTTATATTAGTATTTATAAAAAAGTGGGCAAGCTCAATGAAAACGTTTTATATTGCGTGTTACTTTTAAGTCTTGCAATTGTGTTTTATGTCTACATAATTTATCCTTAATAAAATTGAAAATTAAAATTAAAGGTGGAATATCCCAATACATTTTTTGACGTTTTGGGTATCAGTTACAATGTCAGTCTATAAATAAATACATACACTATATTATGCATATCACCTTGTTGACTAAAGAGCCATGTGTCACTATTTGAGGTTATTACAAAACGAACTAACTTATTCGACAATAAAGCTTGATATTTTTAAATACGAACACATTATACAAAATGTTGGTAAAGTTTTCTGAATTGTTATGGAACCGCGACATCTCAAAAACATATACAGAGTTCAGGTTTTAATTAATTTTAGCGTAGTTGTCCGCGAAAGTTGACTCATACTCTTTTAAGCAATTATAAACATCTACAATTTTCAATTATCTCCGGGGAAACCCTGGTTTTCTGTTCCTGATTTTTGCCAAAACTCATATTCGTACTTGAGTGAAATCTTGTAACAAATTAGTTTTTTCTTTTCGTTTTTCTTGGTTGTTGATTTTATTTTATTTCATTCTTTCTATTACTTTTCTTATCTTTTATTTACTTCTCCTTTTTTATATTTGGTTCATTTATTAACTTCATATAATATACTTTTTTAATTTGTTACTAACATTATTGTGTTTTAATATATTGTTGTTGTAATATTACTATTTAAAATATTTACTTAAGGTGTCTCTTTCAAGCTAAAAGTTGACCAAAATGTAATGGTTTCGTGCTCCCATGATAACATCGAAATGGCTGGACCGAAAATTATGCCATTTTGGGAGAAGTTAGATAATTGAATAATGTTTGCAACGTATTGATCAGAATGCACTTTTTTTCACCCATTTTCTGCCAAAAAAATCAAGAAAATACGTGAAAATTGGAAAATTTGACGTACTTCTTGATTTTTTTGGGGGAAAATGGGGGAAAAATAGTACATTCTGATCAATACGTTGCAAACATTATACAATTATCTAACTTCTCCCAAAATTGCATAATTTTCGGTCCAGCCATTTCGATGTTATCATGGGAGCACGGAAGGTCTGCAAGCGGTTAAAAAATGTGATTCCGCCTCCGACCGGTGGCGCTCTCTGCAGTTTTATGTTTCAAGTCGGGTCTAGGGCTGTGTTTTAAACAATCCCCATGCCGAGAGGCCATTATTGTACAGTCAGTGTCATATTGTAAAGGATTAAACGAGTAATTTTAATACTATTGTATTATTATGATTTCTTGGTACTTTTGGAGTTGAGCTTGATGCTTACTGTCTCTTTGAATGTATTGGACATGATCATGATTTATCAAAATCATATCAATTCAAAATTTCCATATCTTACCTAGGATTCGATCTAATTATCGGTATTATTTTTTATAGGAGTCGTGCGCTTCGGATCTGTGTCGGAGCCGCGGAGCCTTGATCATTTAGGAAGTAATTTTATTTATCCAGCATGCATTTTATTTCATTTATAATAGGCTATAAGATGCCATGTTATGGTGGTTCACACATAGAGCGCAGGTATGATAAGCATATTATGGCACCAAAGGAACGCGGGTTCGATGACATTAATAATCTAACGTAGGCCTACTCTCCATTCCACCGTATCCACTCATCGTCTTGAGTTGCATTGGATCATCTATTTAGAACCACAAACATCTAGCTCATAAGACGGTGTACGAACTGGATATGTTTGGTATATTAACTGAGTTCATTAACTGATTAGAAAATATTGATTTTTTTCTTCACCTAGCGCTTGCTTTGGCATTATAAATTTTGTTAAAGGAATATCCCGTTCGGTGGGTGACTGTTGACGACGAGTGGTGGTGGTGGTGGTGGTGGTGGTGAAGGTGAAATAAAATATGTGGGGAAATCCTTGGCGCCTTTGATTCGCTAACAAGCATATTGAGAATAAATAAATGAAGACATGTGTGATGCTCTGTTTATCGTCAAGCAACCAGTTCCCCTCACACTCCGCGTATCACTCTCGCAAACATCAACAACCATCTATTCTCCAATAGATAACGAGCCACTCACTTGAGATACATTTGTAAGACGTAATAGCATTCAATAATATGGTCTCGATCTATAAATATTGTAACTGTGGCACACTTATTTTCAGGTTTTAAATTTGTTATTTATCTCGATTAATGGGAGTGTGATATTATGTAAACGAAATTCGATTTTTTTTTTACTAACAATAAGATGGCATCTTAAAGTCGTGCATGTCTATAGTGCGTATTATCTATTGATTATTATAATATTCATAGTATTGTCATAAGCCCGAAGAAACCCAATACATGCATACATGAAAACCCCTCTCATACCAAAAATTCGAAGTCACTAAGTGCAGTGATCAGTTTTCCTTCCTACCTCAGGCTATCACCAAGTATGTGAACTTTTTGACGGAAGGTGAATGAGGATATTGACATTTTCATTCAAATTATTCAACTTGTGTCCGAACTCCGAATATTATTAAAATGACGACGTCGGAGTGATGTTTTCGGTAGCGGGAGACGAACTCAATACACGCACTTGTATTTGACCTTGAATGAGTTTTTGTGAGAGGCCAACACAGATAACCGTTCCCGCGTTGTAATGTAATACTTTCGGTCACACCAATAGTGAATCACACAGTCGCCACCGTCGCACTGACGTCCTACACACATTCTTGAGATAACTTGCCTTGTTGCTGTCAAAATTGTGTTATTTCCAGTTTTCCGTTTTCAACCTTGGCCATCCCCATGATATGATTTTTTAAATTTAAATTTTTAAAGTTTAATAGTAGGTTATTGCAAATGTTTCGATTTTATTGATGACCTTCCTTCAATCAGTCTCATAAGTCAAAATATTGTCATATTGCCATCATTTACGCTTCTACAATGACGCAGATGTAGAAAATGTGTGGATATAATTTTTTTAATTTTTGGATTGATTTCCATAAAAGTGCAATCTTGATTCCAATATCGGATATAGTATGATACAAATGTAATTAAATCGAGCGGCCAACAAGCCATCATCAACATCCATTATGGAAATTGGCTATGTTTCGATTCGAATGCAAATCCATTTTAAACAGCAGCTGTATTTTGCAACAATTATTGATGTGTTCCTTTCCCTAGATACGTTCATCGAGTAATAATAAAAAATTATTATTATTGGAATTGCGTTATGAAGACTCCAATATGTCAATCTTGAGAAAATAGCTCGTGTTTTGTTTATATTTTGTATAGTATGTGTTTATGTTTCGTTTGCTCTCCAGCGGACAAACGACTGTGGTGGAATTTTCATGATGTATATAATAAGTATCGTATCGTATCGTATAAGTATTCATGTGGTATTGAACACGGGAATTTATTTAAATCTATTCAAATCTACTTTATTTCCGATATGTCTCTTTCAGGTTAAAGTTTGACCAAAACGTAATGGTTCTGCGCTCCCATGCGCTCCCATGATAACATCGAAATGACTGGTCCGAAAATTATACAATTTTGGGAGAAGTTAGATAATTGTTTAATGTTTGCAACGTTTTGAACAGAACGTTAATTGTTTCCCCCATTTTCTGCAAAAAAAACAAAAAAAAAAACGTAAAAATACGTAAAATTTATAAAATTTGTCGTATTTCTTGATTTTTTTGGTAGAAAATTGTGAAAAAAATTAGCAATATGTTCAATATGTTGCAAACACTATACAATTATCTAACTTCTCCCAAAATTGCATAATTTTCGGGCCAGTCATTTCGATGTTATCATGGGAGCACTGAAGGTCTGCAAGCGGTTGAAAAATGCGATTCTGCCTCCGACCGGTAGCGCATATATTATTCTATATCTATGATTGAGTACTTGGTCTATGTGGCATATGAGCTACGTTTATTGACTGATACGATTAAATGACTGTGCACTTGTTTATTATCTTCACCTACTGTTTTGAGTTTGGTACTGGTAATGGTAAAATTATGCAATTTTCGGAGAAGATAAGATAAATTGTATAATGTTTGCAACGTTTTGAACAGAACGATAATTGTTTCCCCCACTTTCTGCAAAAAAAAAACAAGAAAATACGTAAAAATACGTAAAATTTATAAAATTTGTCGTATTTCTTGATTTTTTTGGTGGAAAATCGTGAAAAAAATTAGCAATATGTTCAATATGTTGCAAACACTATACAATTATCTAACTTCTCCTAAAATTGCATAATTTTCGGGCCAGTCATTTCGATGCTATCATGGGAGCACTGAAGGTCTGCAAGCGGTTGAAAAATGCGATTCTGCCTCCGACCGGTAGCGCATATATTATTCTATATCTATGATTGAGTACTTGGTCTATGTGGCATATGAGCTACGTTTATTGACTGATACGATTAAATGACTGTGTTTATTATCTTCACCTACTGTTTTGAGTTTGGTTAGGTATGGTAAAATTTTGCAATTTTGGGAGAAGCGGGGAGAAGTTAGATAATTGAATAATGTTTGCAACGTTTTGAACAGAACGTCAATTGTTGCCCCCATTTTCTGCAAAAAAAAAAAAAAAAACAAGAAAATACGTAAAATTTATAAAATTTGTCGTATTTCTTGATTTTTTTGGTGGAAAATTGTGAAAAAAATTAGTAATATGTTCAATATGTTGCAAACACTATACAACTAAACTATCTAACTTCTCCCAAAATTGCATAATTTTCGGGCCAGTCATTTTGATGTTATCATGGGAGCACTGAAGGTCTGCAAGCGGTTGAAAAATGCGATTCTGCCTCCGACCGGTAGCGCATATATTATTCTATATCTATGATCGAGTACTTGGTCTATGTGGCATATGAGCTACGTTTATTGACTGATACGATTGAATGACTGTGCACTTGTTGAACGAGTGAGCGTAGCGAACGTAGTGATTTCCATTCGAACTTAAACGGCCTTATTGTTTTTCTGCGTGCGTGCGTGCGTGCGTGTGGGTGTGTGTGTACGCGGAAAATCAGCCGAATCGCTGAACAGATTGCGCGGAAATTTTAAACAGACATCCGGTACGAGTTTATTCAGAACTGCTAACAAAATCAGCAGATTCATGGCGATTTAAACCTACAAGAAATAATAAACTGAAAATAGACTTCCAATGTTTAGAAATTATTTTAACGACAATGTCTTAGATTTTGAAAAGATTTTTTTGTTTGTTATTCGCCTGGCCGTGAAATGCCGTGCCCCTGCAAGGTCTGTCGAATATTGCACGTCAAGGTACCCCCAAATTTCGCTCGTAGATTGAGTAAACCTTGCAATATTTTCTTGTATTTCGTACTGGCTATGTTTACCATAGTAGGACCCTATTGCCACAGATGATGGACTACACAGCGTTATATGCATTTCAAAACATGTTTAGTTATTTTTTGAAATACAATCAAGAAATTACAAAATCTTTTCCCGACCAGGGGATTGAACCCACTTCTTTCACGTCTCGGCTACAAGGGCGCCTTAACCAACTAGACTAGGGAAACGCCAAAGTCGTAGTTAGACGAGTGAGCGAGTCATGTGGTGAGTACCGGGAACATTTGCATTTAAGTTTGATTATATTCGTATAAATAATAGTTTTTTTTAAGTTTAGTTGGTATACGGGGACGGGCGCGTCAACTGTAAGGTCATAATGCGCCTCTCTAGCCTATGATAGGCTAGGTAGGCCTAAGGTAGGGGAAGAAAAGAAATATAATCGGGTACTCAACACATGGCTCACTCACTCGTTTAACAACGACTTTGGCGTTTCCCTAGTTTATTATCTTCACCTACTGTTTTGAGTTTGGTAAGGTAAGGTGGTAAATGTATTGTAGAAGTGCGAGTATTGCTAGTGAAAATGTGAGAAAGTTTACGGCGTGGTGAAAAAAAATTACGTGTGGTGTGTAATTTTTACTCCTGTAATGCGTATTTGGATACTATGGGAAGAAGATGTAAGGGAAAACTCTCAATCTATCAAATACGACACAAAATTCACACACAGCACAAATTCTATCTGCAATGTATGTGAGGATCTGTTTATTGTAAACAGCCACGCAGCACTATCCCCCTCCTACACCATACAAACGACCAGAACGCTTTATTGTTGAGAATCAAATTTATTTAGTATTCGATTTAATTTTTACTAATCTTTGATTATACGTCCTCTTGTCTTGGTCATTTAAACGAAGTTAACTAATTCTGTAGCTGAGTACGATTGATTATTAACCGCGATGCAAGAAGCGAGAACAAGACATATCTTATGATTGCAAAATGAATTGAATTCGATAGTTCCTAGCACTGCTTTATCTTCACCTTGACATGGATGCCACCATTCCACTTTTGTCTCCACGTTTCCTTCATTCGTAATTCAACATAAGTCGCTCAAGACATACGCAGTACCAGGTTACATTTTCTTAGTTTTTATTCGTTGTTTTATTAATTGCCTACTCGTATTTCCAGTATAACGATAATAGTGTCCTAATAATATGTGTAATAAAATAATCATATTCTATGGGAATGAGAGATTAAGACGTGCAGTATAATAAAATACAGTAGACAATCGCGAAGTGATTGCAAAGATTTGGTGATTGTGTTTGAAACAACTAACAAGCTACAATTATTCACTCATGTAACTTCGTGTCGGGGTCTATGCGCAGTGGGACCCGCTCAGTCAGTCAGCGAGTGCACAGCGTAACACGTATCTCGGGTGACTGTGAATCATATAGCTCGCCCGCGCTGTTATTGGCTCAAAAATCATGATTGGAATATCGCTAGTCCTGCCTTTTGAGTCCGGTAAAGCATGCTCTCTCTCTCTCTACGTAAATTCCCACGGGTTAAAACAGCACTCTTAACAGAAGTTCATTGTTTGTCTGCATTAATTTTATGTAATTAGATTTATTTAGTTTTTCTCCTTTGTAAATCAGTTTTTAACTTAATTGGATAGACGTAAAATAAATAAATAAAAATAAAATAAATTGTGGAATACAATAACATTGAAATATATCAGACGCACTAAATAAATGCGGAATGTTCATGTTTATGCGCTGGAATGATGACTTCAATGTAATCTTTTGCGGGAAAATTAAACAGATGAAACACATTTTTTCTCTCCTATAAAACCATGTGCCTTGCCTCGGTAAATTACGTATAATGTTTCAATTACTCTAAAACAATAACGTCGGATTTTAGGAAAATTAAAATATCTCCACATGAATACAATGGAAATGTTCATTTATGTTTACTTAAACGTGTTGTTTCGCTCGCAGCCAGTGATAACACCATAACAACGCCAACAAATACACGATGAAATAACATTTTGTTAATTAAAATACTGGATTTCAATTAATACAACAAAAGAGCTGGATTTGCATCAAGTTGGATTCAACGAATTTGCATGGAACTTAGCGAGCTGAGAGCTCCGTTAGAGGTAGGCCTATCTCATGCAAGGTGCGACACCTCAATTCGGGAGGTAGCCAGTTCGATACCCTTCACAGGCAATCCTGATTGAATAAAACTGTGTTAAAACTGTGCTAATAAAAGATGAAGCACCGAGAGCCAAACGAAATGCTGTAAAGTGAAAGTTTATGTAAAAAAATACAAAAACTGACCGTAAATACTTTGGCTTCGACTTAAATCATTTGATATTAAATTATTAATGTAAATAGATCGTTCTAATACGAAAAGCGAATCCTTAAATATACGATACTAGTTTTTTGGAGGATTGAGATGGTTATGCAAATTCATTTATCTCAGTTGCGATTATCTTTGCTAACGTTTCAAACGCAAATAACACTGAAAAATGTAACCAAAGGATGCTTTTAAGTGAGTTAGTAATTTGCTATTAGAGATTTTAACTCGTTATAAGCTTAATAAAAGCTCTTTTTAAAAAACTTTTAAAGCTTTGACTTTTACAAATCCATCAGAATTATAAATTTCTATTTTTGTTATTGTTTGCTGACATATTTAATGAGATTGTGCCTATGATCTACATGTGTTCTAGCTTGTAATATGCTTACGTCAAACAAGCACGGGTTTCTGAGGACTTAAAATAGGGATCAAAGATCCCCGTTATTGTTTCTCGCTTGATCCAGACGTCATTTATAGTGGAGGTGCCGAGAACACAAATATTCAAAGTGTCTGGTGGACCACTGTCTTTCAGCCCCCTGGGACACAGTTGCATTCTGCATACACCTTGTTGATATTTAATACAATCCAGAAATTAAAAAATCATCCCGATCGGGGTTCAAAACCCAGATCGGGATGGATTTTTTAATTTCTGGATTGTATTAAATATTAACAATTCCACCTACGGGAGTGTTTCCCGAACCTTGTTGTAGGGCAATGTTAACAAAAAACGAATGTCAATCTGACATTGTGATCTGTTTTTATCGTGAGACGTGACACACGCCCAAGCGGACAAAAGAAACAGAAAAGTGATGCATAAACAACTTCTCAACAAGGGGTCTATTTTTAATAATTCGTGAGACGACATTTGTCGATCGACAGCGACAACTTTGTAAATACAAACGCTTCTGATACTTTGTCAACGACAGTGATAACTTATTAAATAGAACCACATGGGACATGGCTAACATATTATTAAGTCACAGGCGAGCAGAAATGTGAAGACTGCGGTAGTCTTCTAAACACGACTTTATTATGTTTTCAAAGTTGGCACTGTCAATCGACAACCCTATCGTTTTGAGTTAGTAAATAGGCCCCAGATCTTTGCTTTAAATTAACCGGAGACAAATTAAGAGCAAATTCTTTGATTTCCTTCATAAGCCCCATGTTGTCAAGACGTAATATATTCTGGTACCCAGACATAAGTTAGCCTCACCCACCAAGCTTTCAATAGACTAGTCCGTCACTGGGGGTGTAAGAGAGTCCCTGATCTATCCTTACTTCACCTTGAGACGCAGGGATCAACATACAGGCAGTAAACACGCTGGGTCACGGCATACACTAACCCGGCAAGACTTGGGCACAGCTTCCAAGCGAATATAGTAGGCCTACCACTGTTGTCATTCTAGAGACCAGGAAAAAGTATATTTTAAACATTTCAACGATATCAGATAACCCAATTTTTTTTTTTTAGAAAGTCAAAGGACATAATATGCAAGGTCTGGCATACAAAGATAATTAAAGTAACGATTATAAAAATGATAAACAAGTTTCAAATCAACAATACAAGTAGGTATTGGATATAATAGGTTTCGAATCATCATGACTGGCAATCCTCACTGAAGTTGTTTTCCGAGATTTTCCTCAGGCGTTACTGCGAATGCAAGGGATTGAGTCATCTCAAACAGCCCTCGGACATCCCTTCACAATAGTCCTATCCGCAACATAAAAACCTGAAAAGGGACACACATTGCACCCTAAAATAGGTTGTCCCTCAATAAGTATTTAGTAAAATTAAAAATTCAGCATGGATAAGACTTTATAGGAGGATGCTTGAAATAAGTGTGAGACTAGTGAGCAGTTGAGATAGAAAACGGTGACTAATTCTAGATGTGTTCCACTGTTCATCCGATTAGTAATCCAACTCTGCCAAAAGCTTCATATGAATCTCGGATGAAATATCAGCTGTGGCCAGAATCAATCTCAACAGTAATCCAACTCCAAGATTTTGAAGAGATGGCTTGGAGAGAGACATGAAATTTGAATGTATTTAAGAAATATATGACTTTTTTTGATAAATAACATGAATTGAACGATAATTACGAATTAATTCATGCAACTGAGTAATCTTTAAATTTTATTTTGACTGTACAAATGCCTTTTCGGATGCATTGCTTTGTATTGACTATTTCATAAGGAAAAGGAGGACATGTTCTAAAAAATATGTATTCATTTTATTTTATATGGTTGATCATAGATTGTAGTTCCAACTAGGTATTTACGAGTTAGTATACGGCAGAGGTAATATTGTTATTAAACTGAAGGTCCAATTGCAAAAAACAGGCAGATCAAATGTTTTGTCTCTCTTTAGTTTATGTAAATGACATTAACATGTGTTATTAATTTAAAATAAATATTTTGAGTTTTTTTTTAGGTACTGCAACAATATGTCTTCCAGTGTTTTTATTTATATTATAAAGGTACATGCAAAAATGGTATTTACTCAAAACTTGAAACACAAAATGTATCTTTCTGTGTTGTTGCTTTTATAATTGGACATTCAATAATTGAGACTGTTTAATATCATCGAATGAAGAATCGATATCAACTCTTGCAATCAAAGTGTTCCATTGAACTCAAGTCATCCAATGCATCCCGACATCATATAGCATGCTATTAGAGATAACTTATTAGAGGAATTCCAGAACGCAAGTTAATTCTATTCTAATATTCTTACAACCGCGCGATATTGACGTGGATCCCTAGCGCCCTGGGCTTAAAGGGTTGATCCAGAGAGCGGCGTTGTTTTTGGGCCCTCTCAGGGTTTTAATTAAGGGACACAGCTCACCTCCCACACCTACCCACCCGAGCCGAGCCCATCCGTCTCAAAACTATTCAAAAACATTCTACCTCGCACGAAAGTTTCAATTAGAAGTTGAAATTGAATTCCCTTGTTATGAATCACATAAGATTTTCTTACTCGGCAGAATTTGAACTGCCGGATTGCATCAAAGTAGCACATAGGGACCAGACGTTAACTTAGAAATGCAATTTTCTTGTGAGATTTGAAAGCTGAGAGACTAATGTTCAAGCGTTATGAAGCAGAATCTTATTTGGACGTCCGTGATATGTCCATAAAGCAGTATAAGAATGTTATGGAAACATAAATTAAGGGGTCAATACTAACGCTATCAAAAATTCAATTCAAAGTCTCTGAGTATCCTATTGTTACTCGTTGAATCTAGTCTTCATGTTTTTTTTTTTAATTTATTTATTTAGCGTCTTTATCCCCCAAAAACAAACATTTAATTGTTGTTTTGTGTCGAAAATGCAGAACTTTGTTTGAAACAATTAAAATAAAGTAATACAACTAAAATATTGTGGTATTAAAAAAGGTTAGTAAATAATTTTCATCAGATTTAAAAAAATACCGTCAACGATATTGACATCACGAGTAGATCTAGGAACTGTTAGGAAAAGGAAGCCAAGGCGAGATTATATTTAGAAAAATTATTCGTTACTGAATAGAAACGGTGCGAAAATGTAGCTATAATATTATAAAAGCCCCTGTGCAAAAGGGCATTTGAGCTAAGAGATGAAGATTGTCTAGAAGGATAGATGTGTAAGACGTGATGTGTTGACACTTAAAGGAAAGGAGTCATGAAGAAATAATTGAGTACTTTAAAAATTTGGCGTTACAATTCCGAAGGAAAAAGTCAACCATTTCATTTGGACTCGTTTAATTTCGCCCAACAGACTTGAAAAGAATACGTGAGTTTGAAACGTGCGGAAACTAAGGTATTTGATTAAACCTTCGTCACCGATAAACGAAGGTTTCACACTTTTTATCTGGTTTCGAGTGTAACTTCCGACATTTTCTCTGTGAAATTGCCGAAGAAAAATGTCCGCAATACGACTCAAAAAAACGTCCAACAAAAGCAAACGACAATCGGACGTCGCTAGCAATTTCCGGTGTCTTGGTTGAAGTTCCATCGCTGCAGCTACTTCTGTGTTTTCATCATACATTTTCCAAAGTTGAAAAACGAGAAGCTGAAAAAGACTTTGACCATACGTCATTTCGTCCGTCTGACGTCATTTCCGTTTGGTTCAGGCTCTGAACGCGCGCTGACAGACACGCCGCGTCGAGGACACTGCGCGCTGAAATATAGATATTACGTCATTGCAAAAGATGGAGGATTTATTGCATTATTTTGCTATCTAAAAACACTAAAATAATGTTTGGTGCTATTGTGAAATTAGTGTCATTTATTTCATTATTTTGCTATCTAAAAACACTAAAATAATGTTTGGTGCTATTGTGAAATAAGTGTCATTTATTGCATTATTTTTGCTATCTAAAAAAAAAAACAAACTAAAAAAAAAATTAATGGTTTTTTTTGGTGTTATTTAAAATTTTAGTGTCGGGTACCCCACGTATTTTTTTAAAAAAAACTCTGTTATTTATATCTAGATCCGAGTTTTAAAGGAAAATAGTTTAAAAAGGCATATTGGGACCAAAAATTATTAAAAATTTAGGGGGGACTCCGAAAAAAAACGTTGCAAAGAGCATTTTTACTGGGATTTTTCCCACAGTTCATTACAGCATAAAAATTAAGATCCAATCAAAGTGTGTATGATGGTGGATTTTTTAATTTCCGGAAAACCAAAAAAACAAAAAAATTTGGGTGTGTAAATTTTGTTGGGGCTTCATGTTTGGGGAACATTTAAGTTATTACCGTTTTTAACAAACAAAAAAATAAAAAAAAAAATAAAAAAATAAAAAACTTCGAAAATCCATTCAGGAAAACATAAAAAAAAACTTGTAAAACTTAATTAGGTTTTCAAAAAATGGCCATTTTTAAGAAAAAACAGCCACTGTGTAAAGTCTAAAACAACATGTATGGTGAAATAAAAATCTAAAACAAAATTTATTTTTCACTTCCCAAATTACATGTTTTCATCGGGTTGTTTGTTGGTGGGCAAGGGGGGACAAATGCCCAAAGTTTGTGACATTTGAATTACTTTTTAAAAATTAGGGCAAACAAAAAAAAACACCCACTTCATACAAGGGGGGGACGTTTGATTTATTGGGACATTAAAGGGTTTTGCAAATTTCTCTATTATTAGGAATCACCTTTATGGTCTTACAATTTGTAATTTTGTAATTGTATTATTATTTTACTCAATTTTCTAGCAATTTGCGATTCAAAATTTCAAAAAAACCGGTTCTTTTTAATTGTTATTTTATCAAATGAATGTTATTTTTTGATTTCTGTGTGGTCTTTGTTGGGCAAATTTTGGTATTTGTTACAACAGAGTTTTGGTTTTTGCTTTAAAAAATTTAGTTCTTTCTTTATGTTTAACCTAAAAAAACAACAGGAAATACGTTAACAAGAAATGTTTTACAGCCAAAAAGTTGTTAGTTTTAAAGGTGTGGTCAAAAAGAAGGGTTCAATAAAATACAAAAGGGTGGTGCACAAACAGTCGATTTCCATTCGTTTATTTGTTGGACTGTTTTTTAGTTAGTTGGGAAGACGAGTAGCCAATCGTAAGAGCTTCGAAGGTTTTTCCTCCCCTGCGAACCTCTAGGAGGCTTAGAAAGAGAAAACTGGAAACATGGCCTAACCCCGTGCTCTAACATTATTAAAACAATTAAGGGGTAGTGGGACCGCAGATTGGGCGCGAGGGATTAAATAAATTAAAAAAAAATTCACTCGCCTTCGCGGCCCGCAATCCACCGCCTTGTGGAAGAGTCGTAAACGAGGACGGGGACGCCTCGTTCCAAGCTTTAGGGAGCGGTTTTTTGCATTGCAATAACTAGAGCGCGAAGGAAAAACGGCGCCGCCATCCAACGCCTTGTAAAAGGAGGTTCGTAAAAAAAACGAGACGGGACGCTCTTCCCAGTAGGAGGCGGTGGCCCATGCATACTAGAGCGCGGAAGAAGAACGACCGGCCGCCATTCCACCGCCTTGTGAAGAGTCGTCAAAAACGAGGTGGGGACGAGCCTCTTCAAGCTAGGAGGGCGGTTGCATGCATACTAGGGGGGAGCGCCGACGAGAAAACACGCCACCATCCCACCGCCTTTTGAAGCGGGTCGTAAAAAAACGAGGGGGGGGGGGGGGACGGACGCTTCTTCCAGCTAAAGAGGCGGTTTTGCAAGTTGGGCATACTAGAACGCGAAGGGAGGAAAACACGCCCACCATCCACCGCCTTGTTAAAGAGGGGGTCCTCTTACACGAGACGGACGCTCTTTTTCCCAGCTAGGGGAAGGCGGGTGCATGCATTTTACTATGAGCGCGAAGGAAGAAAAACACGCAGCCATCCACCGCCTTGTTTGAAAGAGTCGTAAAACGAGGGGACGACGTCCTTCCAAGCTAGGAGTGGCGGTTGCATGCATACTAGAAGCGCGAAGAGAAAACCACAGCCGCCCAATCCACCCGCCTGTGAAGAGTCGTAAACGAGGGGGGGACGGGCGACTCTTTCCCAGCTAGGGAGGCGGATGCATTGGCATTATAGGGAAAGACAATGGGGTGGTCGCGAAAAGAGGAAAAAACACGGCCCGCCATGCCCACCGGGCCCTTGTGAAAAGGAGTCGTAACGAGGGGGGAACGACGGCTATTTCTCCAAGATAGAAGGCGGTGCATGCATACTTAGAGCGCGAAGGAGAAAACACGGCCCCACATCCCAACCCGGACTAGTGAAGGAGGGGTCGTAAACGGAGGGGGGACCGACCGCTCTTTCCAGCTTAGGAGGCGGTTGCATTGCATACGTAGAGCGCCGAGGGAGGGAAAAACCCACGCCGCCATCCCACCGCCTTGTGAAAAAAAAAAGTCGTAAAAAACGAGGGGGACGGGGGACGCCTCTTCCAAAGCTAGAGGGTGGGTTTGCATGCATTTTTACTAAGAGCGCGAAGAGGAAAAGGGCGCGCAATCCACGCCTTGTGAAAGAGTTCGTAAAACGAGGGACTTTTACGCTTCTTTCCAGATTAGGAGGCGGTTTGCATTTGGCATTACCTAGAGCGCGAAGAGAAACCACGCCGCCATCACCAACCCGCCTTGTTGAAAAAGGGAGTTTCGTTAAACGGAGACGACGCCTCTTCCAAGCTTAGGGAGGCGGTTTGCATTTGATTTAACTTAGAGCGCGAAGAGAAAACGCGCCGCATCCAGGGGGGGCTTGGTTGAAGAGTCGTACAAACGAGACGGGGAGCTCTACAGCTAAGGGAGGGGCGGTTGCATTGCATTAACTAGAGCGCAAGAGGAACACGCCCCGCATCCACCGCCTTTGTGAAGAGTCGTGAACGAGGAACGGGACGCTCTTTCCACGCTTTGGAGGGGGGTGCATGGCCATTACTAGAAGCGCGAAGGAGGAACAACCAACGCCGCCATTTTTCCACCGCCTTGTGAAGAGGTCGTAAAAAACGAAGAACGGACCCGCTTTCCCAGCTAAAGGGAGGCGGTTGCCTGCCATTTTTTTTACTAGGAATCGCGAAAGAGGAAAAAACCACGGCCCAGTCCATCCACCCGCCTTGTTGGAAAGAGGTCCGTTTAAAACGAAGACGGAACGCTCTTCCAGCTAGGAGGGCGGTTGATGAATTTGTACTAGAGCGCGGAAAGGAAGAAAAACCACCGCCGCCAATCCACGCCCCTTGTGAAAAAAAAAGGTCGGTAAAAACGAGATCGGACGCTCTTGTTTCCAAAGCTAGGAGGGCGGGTGCATACTTAGAAGCGCGAAGGAGAAGCCACACGGCCGCCAAATTCCCACCGCCTTGTGAAAAGAGTCGAAAACGAGACGGACGCTCTTTCCAGCTAGGGAGGGCGGTGAGGCATTGCAATCTTAAATAGGAGCGCGAAGTAGAAAAAACACGCACGCTATCCACCGCTTGGAAAGAGTTGTAAAAAAAAAACGAGACGGAACGCCTTCTTCCAGCTAGAAGGCGGTGGCATGGCATACTTGAGAAAGCGGCCAAAAAGAGAACCACGCCCGCCATGTCCACCGCCTTGTGAACGAGGGGTTACGTAACGAGGGACGACGCTCTTCCAAGGCTAGGTAGGGCGGTTTGCATTTGCCCATTACTAGGAGCCGCGAAGAGAACCGCGCCGCCATCCACGGCCTAATGAAAAGAGGGTTGGGTAAACGAGGGACGGAGCCGCTCTTCCAGCTGAGGAGGGGCGGTGCATTTGCCATGACTAGGAGCGCGAAAGAGGGGGGACCACGGCGCCATCCACAGGCCTTGTGGGGAAGAGTTCGTAACGGGACTAAACCGAGGGGGGACGGACGCTTTTCTTCAAGTAGGAGCGGTTTGCATTTGCATACTAGAGGCGCGAAGAGGGAAAAAACCACCGCCCGCCATTCCACCCGCCCCTTGTGAAGAAGTTCGTTAAAACGAGGACTAACGCTTCTCCCCCAGATAGGGGAAGGGGCGGTGCATGGCATTACTAGACGCGAAGGAAGAAACACGCCAATGACGTTACAATTTAAGCTTTGCGTAAAGCAAAGCGCTAGGGGGACGCTCAGGTCTTTTCCTAGCCTTTCCCAAAAAACGAGCGCTAAGGTTAAACAATTTTGAGCCTTCGATAGGGGAAAAAATTCAATTCCACTGCAACCATAAGGATACTTCATCTTAGGTTGAATGAAAAAACTAAGATTGCAGTGGATTATTGAAAAAAAAGTCGCGGGGTAAAAAAAAAAAAAACAAATTTACGTTAAACAACCCAAAATGGCGGACATTTTAAATTTTTGCAAACTTTTCTATGTGTGGAAAAACGGAGAAAAATTTGGTCAATTACCTACATAAAAAAAAAAACCAAAAACCAGAAAAACACCCGGTCCGGCCTTAGGCCCAGATAAAGAAAAAAAATTTAGCGTTATATTTACAAAAACCCAGTTGGTTAAGCCTTTAAGTTCCATTAGGGCTCTAGGAAACACTACATTCCAATTAATTTTTGCTAAACATTTACCCAACGTTTGGAACCAAAAAAGGGCCCTAGGGGGCCTCTCCCTAGGCAAAACAAAAAAACCCCTAGGACCTGCACGGAACCTTGTTCAGAAAAATAATTCCGCACAAATAAAACAGTTTTGATACTTAAAAAAGGGCTCTTAATGCAGAATAAGACAATTAGTATGATAGCCACAACTTGAATTGCTTTGTTCGGAAATCGGAGTAACTGAGAGATTTGAGGAAGAAAGACTGTTTTTCTTCAATAATAACGAGAAATCGCCATCTTGCGGTTTTGATTTTTACACCGCTTGTTAACACAAAGGCTGTTAAATATAAAGCGGTACGATACATTTAGACGGCGGTGGGTTTTTCCCAAACCCAAGACAGGTTCAAATTGTTATGCTCCCCACGGCTATACTGTGTGTCTAGCGCTTAGCTTATATTATGTCATTGGAACACGCCGCCATCCACCGCCTTGTGAAGAGTCGTAACGAGACGACGCTCTTCCAGCTAGGAGGCGGTGCATACTAGAGCGCGAAGAGGATACTGCACTTTGCATATTTCCACGTCGTTTGTGATCTTGAAGCAGTATTGAAGCGTTTATGACATATTTTAATTTATGAAATCAAAAACCTTATTTTATTGGTATTATTAGGAAGCGAAGCTTTCATATAAATATCACTTTACAGCCCGTCCGTTCGACCGTCAGTACATTTCGTCGCCTTAGAACTTATTTTTTCAATAGACTTATTTTACTATTTTGTAGAAAATAGGTTTTAAAGTTTTGATTCTAATTAATCTATTTTAAAAAGGGATAATCTTCTCTTTTTTTTAAAAAAACCAAAAAAGTCTGTTAAAAAAAAAACGAGTAACTGTTCATTTATGTTTTTCAGGAGTCCCAAACTAGGTATTCTGGTTTGGGATTTAAACAAGGAAAATGACAGGAAAAATTCTTTTTGGGTCGTCACTTTTGCAATTTTCTTTTAAAAAAAAATATGAAAAGTATCGGGAAAAAGGGGGTATAAATCCCAAAAAAAAACTTTTTATTTTCAATAGCCTTTTTAACTTTTTTTTAGGGGTAATATTTTTTTTCATAGACCCTTGATAGTTTTGTCATGCTGTTTGTACGATGTCCCACATCTTTTTAGAAAAGGAAAGGACAGGGGAACAAAAAACTGGCACGCACTTTTAATTTTAAAAAACCCCCTTGCTAAAAACCACCACCATTTAGAATACAAACCAACCTGGAATGATAAGTCTGCCTTGACCGGCCCGCCCCCAAAAACCCTTGATGAAGCAAATTCTGGTTTTGTTTCTTTCTTTTTCTTCTTAATAAAAAAAAAGGGGTCTATTTAAGTATTTGCCATAACCGTGTTGTAAGTTTAAAAATTAACCTTTTTTTTAACAAGAAAAAACAAAGCTTAAAATTTTTTTTAAAAATCAATCGGTAGGATTTACCCCAAAAGGGTTTTTTGTTTTGTTATTAAGAACGCCCGCTCGCTTGGTTTATTTTTTACCTTCCAAACAAAAAAAAACCCTGATACAAGAGTCTCGTACAACAAGGCGATGGGGGGGGGTTTTAAGACGATCCCCCTTATTTCCCATGTCCTGACCGTTGCGCGTTTACCCCGTCGCCCTTTCTTGTTTGTATCTTGCGTTTTTTCCCTTCTTTCTTAGCTTCTCCCAGCGCCATTTAAAAAAAAGATCTAGACTCATTTAACTGCCCCTAGCTTCAGTTTAACTCTCAATCTTTAAAACACTTTTTTCAGATCCGTTTAAAAAAAATCATAACAAGCAAAGGTT
This sequence comes from Sweltsa coloradensis, assembly GCA_024449915.1. NCBI lineage: Eukaryota > Metazoa > Arthropoda > Insecta > Plecoptera > Chloroperlidae > Sweltsa > Sweltsa coloradensis. The sequence continues at coordinate 30,264 of JAMZAV010006294.1, forward strand.
TTATTTTTAAAAACGTTTGCTACTTTGTAACAAATTGATGCTTAGTTAATTAGAGAGTTAAATTAGCCCACCTATATAGAACGGAAAAATCATCGCTAAAGTTTTAAAAAAAATATTTCACGGGTTTGACAAAAAAAAGAATCAATTTCACCTCTCTTGGTTGTAACCGGGATAAAGTAAAAAGTGGGGGGGAGGTTCTCGACACGTCACGGTCAAAAATTGCCTCCATTTTCGGGATAAAAATACTCTACTACTGATCTTGCGATTTGAGAATATTATTTTGTATCTTTTATCCCCCTTCTACGTTGGGAAAAGAGAAATACTTTTGGCCAAATTTCTACCCGGAACCCAATTTTGGGGGGGGGGGTGGGGGGGTTTTTGAGGGTTTTTGGGATTGGAAAAAACGGGTAATATTACCGATTTACCAACCCAAAACCAATACCAGATTTTAAAAAATTTTTTTTGCCTCTCTTTTTTTAAGACGGAAATTACTGTAGTGTCGAAAAGGGATTTCTTTCGGTCGACCAATGAAATATTCGCGTTAAAGGCCAAATGCAGATTCTTTTGCTAATCGTATTTTTTCTTACGGAAAGGAACCCTTTTAAGTCACCCAGTTTTAGTTAAATTTATGGAAAAAACTAGTTCCCTCCACCTAAAAAGTTATACGAATTAATAAAGACTGCCAGTTAATCAAAAAGATGCATTTGGGTGTACTTTTTATTTTTACTTTCTTTTAACCCTTTAATCATTTATCCACCGTCAAATTTTTTTTTGTTCATTTGGGCACCCAAATTGCCACATCGTTTCGAAAAGTTCTAGTTTACACACTTTTAGTTTTTTCCCGCGTCTTAAGCCAAAAAGGTATTTTCATATGTTGAATTAATTTAATAAATCAGCCCCTTTTCCAACATGCATCGGGTCAGGTTACAAGTATTTTGCTCTTGGGCCCAAAATTACTTTTCTTGTGTGGATTTTTTTCATAGTACAGGCTTTTGTACTACGGACTTCAACACGATGAAAATTTACCTTAACCTTAGGGCAATTGTAGTTAAAAAACAATTTTTAAAGGTACAATCTGGGAACCGTGAAAATATCCTATGCAAGATTCCGACACGAAAACAATAAACGTATGGAAAACCCATTAATAACCCACACGTCATGAAGAGTGACTCGTCAGATGGGACCTTAAATGACATTGAGATGGGGGATGGGGCCCTTTTGGGCCAATGAAACAACGGGTCCCCGGGGGGACCCAAAGCACTGGGCCCCCAGTTGCAACGGAAGCGAACAAAGCAAGGCCCCGCAGCCCCGTACCAGGACTTAAAGGCTTTCATTCCCTTTGCCCTCTTTGTGTAAGAAAAAGGGATGTATTTCCACAACTTTTCCCGGGTATAAACCAATGAAAATGCAGCTAGGTGGGCCCCAAAATTATTACCGGGTCAAAATACACTAAAAAATTGCGCTTTTTCGAGCCAAACCCTTGGGGCCCCTTCCGTTTAACTGCTTGACGTCGAACCGAGCCATTTTACTGACGAATACTGGGCGAAAAAAACCTCCAGCACTTCCTAAACTGAAGGCGCGGGGCCAGAAATTTTACGGGACCTCGCACACTGCTGACAGCATTAACGGAACGGGCCCCTTTTACTGGTTCAGAAATTTCCCAGCATAAACGGAACGCAACCCCTTCCCCCCTTTTCCTAAAGTAATGCCCTATACTCACGTCTTCGCTTCGCTCCTCAGGCTGTCTTGGGGGGGGTGGCGTTCTCTCCACAGTGTGTTTGTGGCCTGGAAATCTTTTTTACGTTATTTTGTTTTACAATTGTCATTTTTTGGGTAAATAAGCTTTTTTTTTAAAAACATGTTATAGCAGTTTGTGTGTAGTCGGAAAACAAACAAGAAATATAATAAGAATGTAGCCTACATCTCAATGTGAACGGGAAAAAAAGCCAAATAGCTGAATCGGTAGAAATGGGAATTCATCTTACTGGGAAACGGAAAAATATTATAATGAATATGTGAGTCTAAAATCCAGGGGGTTTTAAAGAGAAGAAGAAGTCACGGCCTACTATTTTTTTTTTTATCGCCCAAAGGTGGCTCATCATTAAAAATGTTTTTAATCTGTACTTGTGAACCCCGATCGTACGTAAGTAAATTTTTGTTTTTAAAATCACATGTCTGTCGTGAAATCTTAAACCTGTTTTTAGTTCCTTCATCCCGAGTCCTGGCGTAACGTTAACATTAATTCCCCCGGGCCCGATATATTGTTAACATATTTAGAAGTGGGAAAATAACCGAATCATGAGTAGCCCCCCCCATTTTTAAAACCCAGGCCCAGCGAAAAATTGTGTGACGCCCAAAACCCAAATGGGCCCAAAACCTAGAACAAAAACCCAAACTGAAAAATCTCTGCAAACCCAATATAGTCGAACATAACCCACAACCGAAACTAACAATACACAGTTACCCCGTCATATGGATGAGAAAAGAAGACGAGACGAAATGATGACGACCCTTATACGAAATATGCCTACCCAACACGCCCATCCCAAACACCTATCCGTGCATCATCACGAATCATACCAAAAATTATGCTGACCTCGCAAAACCTCACAAAATTCAATGGTGAAGGTGATTTTCAGCGGCAAGCCACGTCTGAATGGCTACCCTTCGCTTGAGAGTATGGAAATTTTTACGTTGGCCTGACATTTTTCTTGAGTCCTAGGGCCACTTTTAAAGGGGCTTTCAAAACCCTTTTTTATGCCCGTAAAAGCTAGAATACACACCTGGAAACATTAGGAAGCTTTTAAGCGTTCGTTTTTGGAAACTTGGGCTTCCCGAAAAATGGAAAAGTCTCCAGGCTCGAGCTCAACTTAAGAGGTGAGAACAATCCAAATTTTTCATGAAAAAACAAAATCATGTCAAGACTGGAACTAGCCTTTCATGACACAAAACGGAATCGTGATAGGGTTATGGTCGAGACACTATGCTGCAGCTTATTCAAACAACATTTTCACATAATGATTTTCTAGTCGACCTACGGAGTGTGAATCTGTGGAAGCAGAACGAAGTGACGAATAGGAACTACCAGACAACCCCAGAACAAACCTACCCCCACGGAACTAAAATATCCTCGCAAAAACCAAAAAAACCCCACCGCCTGCAAAATTGCCTTTTTCAAGACTCCCTCAACTACGAACAACCTAACTTTTTCTGTTGTCCGAAAAGCCCCATTTTAATAATATTTGCCCCAAAGAAAAGTGAGGGTAACCCCTTAGCTTCAACTGTAAAGGTTATGGTCAGTGCGCGAGACTGTCCTGAAAACCCAAAAGGGTAAGGGACTGCATGAATGTCACAAGAGGGTCCCACCCCCAAAACACTGCCCAACAAATCCACCGCCTCGTATTGCCAAATTTCCCAACGCGGGGCAAATCCCCAAACCCAAAAAAACAAATGGAAATAACGTAAGTAAAATACCCAAAAACAGTTTTAATTGGTAAGCAGAAATTTAAGCTTTGATTTATCCAGGATCTGCAAGTTTTCGTATGCAGCATCGCAGCCCCCACAATGTGGGGTTTGCCTTTAAGATCTACCGCAGCACGCGGATTTTTAATGCTGACAAAACCGTTTTAAGCCGCTGGGCAAAGTAACGCGGAATCTCAATCGAGGCTTTTCAGGTAACGCACCGATCCTTGTGTACCACCAAGCTCTATCTATAAACATGTTAGGTAGGAAAATGGCTCGATCTGTCTAATATAGCATTGCAAAGGTGGATGATTAACTAAAAATAACTCCGAACGACGAGCTTTTTAGCAACTTTAATGTAACAACCTGACCACCAGTTACCCTGAAATTTCAGAAAAAACTTCCCTTTTATAACACATAAACTTTTTGCAGAGAAACAACCCCCCTCATCTTAAACTTCTGAATTTTCCTCAAACCATAATCTTGGCAAGGTGAATTTTCACCCCAACTTATTGAGAAAAACCGGGGCCAAAAAGTCCTTTTGCCTTTCTGTGGAAAACCCAACTGAACAACCCCCGGTATTGAAAAAGGTCAAAGTTTTTCCCGAGGGGACCTGAGACGAGAGCACCGTTCAAGGAGTTTTATAACCCCTCCATCACCTTGCGGAGTTGAACACCGGGCCACTGGTAACCAAAGCCGAAAAAAGAATTCTCAACTTGGAAAGAATTTTCCGGGGTTGTTTTGCCTTAAATATGTCGGAGTTAGGGGTTTTAAACTTAAACCGCAAAAGGAATAATCGAAAAAACCGGGGAGCCGCCAGTAAAACCCGTAAACCATACAAGACTACAGCCCCCGAGCAAAATGGAAAAAAGTAAGATAGTTTACGAAAGGAAACGAAATGGTTTTCGTGACCCAACTCGCTCGCCTTTCCGAGTCCAGTGTTTAAACTCGTAAGAAAAATGGGAATAGGGATGTTTGAATAAAAGACGTCTAAATGCCGACCGTGCAATGAAAATTGCTTGCCTAACTCGAATATATGTTTAAAAACTTGTCCCCAAAATAAAAGTTACTTTCAAAATCTCGCTTGCGGGTTTTCTGTAAATACCCATGATAGAACCGCCCCCAAAGGGAAAGACTGCCTTTATCACACCGGATACTTGGACAGCTGACGCATATGTTTGGCTCACGAATGGACCAGCGAGTTCCAAAAAACCATGTTTTAGCCCGGGGACCTGCGTAGCAAAAAAAGCTCTATGTTTTTTTAGACGACTTCTGATTCCTACCCGCCTGGACACATCTTTAGACTCGATTCAAAATAAAAAAAATTGCAGCTGCAAACTTTTACTTTCAAAACCCGTCAAAATGCGAAATTTTGGGAAACAACAATGGACTATTAGATATTTTCACCACAAAAAATGCAAAACCCAAGAAGAAAAATAACAGCTTCAAAATTTTCCCCACGCCACAAAATGTCACGAGGGGCAAGTTGGCTAGGTTTTACGGGATTTTTTCGAAGTTCATTTCCCCAAAAAAAAAAATGCTATCAGAGTGAACCTCTTTGCCCAGTTAACAAAGGAAAAACCAACTTTTTTAATGGGCTACAGTACAAGAGAAAGCCTTTTTTAAAGACCCAAGAAGCTTTTTAACCTCGCCCTAGTTTGGGATTAATACGCCCATCAGCTCGTACTTTAAGTGACAGGGGTGCCCCCTCACTCGGATTGCCGGCTTTTTTAAACGGGAAAGGGGATGATAAGAAGATGTATTTTAGTATCTGCGTACCAAAAAACCAAACCCCCCAAAAAAACAAATCACTCTTTAAAAATTGAACTAAAAGGCTATCGCATGGAGCCTGACCAATTTCGCAAAACCTCTTACGATTGATTTTTACCGTTACACTATTGCCAGGTTTTTTCTTATCTCAACGAAACGTACCCTTAATCCCCAATTGCCCGTTTTGGGACAACCTACTACTAGAGTACTCGATAAGAAAATAAAGCCCGTTCCCGGGGAGAAAATGCAAACCCTGAAAGCCTAAGCCCTTGTCGTTGATGAAACTACTGAAGAACCACGGGCGAGATCATCGGGGACGACTCATGTTTCTACCCCGATGGGGCCTCGTGACAAACTTGAGATGCAGCGTGTGACCACAACTACGGGAATGTATCACCATTCTAGAAAAAAAACCCTATAAAGTGTACTAAAGACGAAGAAAAGCCACAAAAAACTTTTTCTCAAACGCGGCCCCTTTTTTTTTAAACCTATAGTATCAACGAGTCTGATAAATTATTATCGTAATACAACCAAATGAGGAAAGTATCGCGGTAAAAAATCACAATCTTTCGGGGCATTTTTTGGGGGTGGATCGAT
>JAMZAV010006295.1:0-80233 GCA_024449915.1 Sweltsa coloradensis
CTCCATCTTTTGACAGCTCATGGCCTAAGAAGTTGACACGATCCTTACCGATCGCACATTTACTGGGATTAACTGTCAATCCCCTCTCTTGCAAGGTTTCAAAAACTTTTCTTACACGTTCATCGTGTTCCGCTTTGTTGCGTCCATGGACAACAAAATCATCTATGAAGATTAGCACGCCCTCACACTTTTGGAGGACCCCTTCTATCAACCGCTCCAAAAAATAAACGCTTGAAGCGATGAAGCCCTGTATTTGTTGCAAAGGTTGTTATACCTCGCGATGATTCATCCAAAACAATTTGGTGAAACGCGCTACGAAGGTCGATTTTGCTAAATACTATACTACCACTTAGCTCGGGCAGGACTTCGTCCATGGTTGGAATCCTGTGTTTCTCCCTCTTGATTGCAGAATTAGCTTCTCGCATATCTATGCACAACCGCATCTCGCCGGACTTGTTCTGTGACGGTACAATGGCTGATACCCATTCAGAAGCTTCCGTCACTGGCTCAAAGATATCTTGTTTAACTAACTCGCTTAACTTGTTAGCCACAGCATCCCTGAGGTGGTAAGGTATACGCCTCGGAGACTGTGCTACAGGAGAAACATCGGGTTTAATGTACAGTTTCAGCTTATAGTCTTTTAGTGTTCCAACACCCTCAAACACTGATGGAAAGTCTTGTTTCAGAGTTTGAAGAGTGCAACTAGGCCTAAATGTGGTGTTATTTTCAAGTTTGTCAACAATGTGGTTCAGTGGATACCCAAGTTTTAGAACTCCCAGGTTCCTGGCTGATTCTCTTCCCAACAAGGGAACACCTTTACCATTTACCACATAGAAGGTTGTTTCTGCCCCTACATTGTTGCCTACCTTTACTGTAGTAGTAAATTTACCCAACAGTTCTAGTGGCTTGTCACTGCCATAGGTGAACAAATTTTTTTTTTTTTTACACCTACCTTTTATCTTCTGGTTTTTACAGTGTAGCCATGTACCCCTGTCTAGTACATTACAGGATGCACCTGAATCAATTAGTAACTTAACTGTTACCCCACCTAACTCTGCGGTAAGCAAATCTTCTTTAGGTGTAGCTGTAGGCCTAACTGAATTATAACTTACATCCACCTCTTAGCAAACCAAAAGCACCACTGAAGGTGTTAGTGACGACTTACACTTAGTTCGCACCTGTCGGATGCATAGTTAGCGGTAGAAGTTGCACGGGTAGCTAGCCTGAATACCTGTCTATCGGTCAATGAATCTTACAACCGCGGAAAACATCGAGGAAACACAAAACAACGTGCGGAGGGATAGCCCTCGACCTTGGGGAGAGAAGCCCCAGGCGACCGGCGGACTTACCGTGGGCTCCTGCCCTCTCTGGTGGTGTGCGCGTGGCCTGGCTGTGGCTCCCGTCCTCCTGGTTTTGGGTGGCGCTCGTACTTAAAACTAGTCTTATTTGAAAGTCGGGTTTGTAAATCTAAGGGATGGCTGAAGGCAATAAAATCATAGCAAAGTGCATGCTCATAGGAAATGCAACAGGTTGTATGAGGGGAAAGAGGTTCCCTTAGACAACTTAAACTGGTTTGGAATTCACTTGCATAATTATTAGGCACAATGGACATTTATAGTTGATGGAATAAAAATTAAAAAAATGATTCTACGATTGGATCCAATCTACAAATACCTTGGTTGTTGGGTTACCCGATGGCCATCTTAAAATACTGAATTACAAAGATTGAATTTTCTACTCAACACTAATCGGCGACGTCGTTGTATGTCGTGGAGGTGCCGAGCCGCTGGTCGGCAGTCGACGCGACGAGGTGTCTTGAGGTTTGGCGCGCAAAGCGTTGGCGCGACGCCGGCGTCCCTGACGAGAGGCGGCGACCTCGGAAGCGTCGTCGTTTCTGGAGATAGCACCTCACTTCACGTGATAACACACGTGGGACTTCGACTTCGACCCCGGTAGTGGTGAACACTTCTTGCTTCGCATGCCCTAAGGCTTATCTCGAAGGTATGGCCTTGTGTGGTGGCCACCCGCTCTCGGAGGGGAGGGCTTGACCCATGTTGCTAGGTCTGTCGTCGGGTAAGACAAGGAAAAAGGTAGTGTTGACAAGGTATAAGTTTAGGTTATAGCGTGTTGAACTGGCTCTGGACAAGGAATATACGTTAGAGTAGCCATTGTAGTAGCGGTCGTCGTAGTTATAAGTGGAGTCCGGAGCGTCACCACATGCTACAGTGGTTTACGTCGCAAAACGCGTGCACTCGCGGGAATTTACTAGATTGGTGAAACTTCTATCTATATCGGCCTACTAAAGAGACCTCTCCCTACACTTTGTCGAATTATTGTACGCCCCATGGCGATTGGTGAGCACTACTGGCTTCAACAACACACGATTTCGAACAACACTTGCTCCCGCACTGCTTACGCACTGGACTCGCACCGTTGACTGATGCGAAGACGCTGCTTCCCCACGCCAACTTTCCCTCTGTTTCTCCTACCCCATCACGTGACCTCGACACTTGTCACGGCCAGGGTGATTGGCAGATGAAGACGTTAGGCGAGCGGCTAGGCCAATAGCCTACCGTCTTACGTGGCCTACACTTAGGCTTCAGCTATGGAAATTTCCATCCTCAGACTTGTGACGTTTACTTCCCTTTGGTGTGGCTGGTTTCATGTCCAGTACCCCCTCTCTCGCATTCCTGAGCTCCCCAACCTGTCTTCGACTATGCAAACTGGGTTGTTTTGCTCACTGGCTGACGTTCCTAAAGCCTGGGTTAAATCCCGTGCAATGCACACTTTACCTTGCCTCACTTGAAAACCTGATTACCAAGCATACACAGTACATCATTGGCTGTGTATTGCACACATATTTAATTACCATTAATTTAATTACACGTTAATCGAAAAAAATAAGACCCAACGTGATTACACGAAGGTAGCCAGGTGGCTAAATGAACATTTACATTTTATACTTTTAATTGCAAAAAAAACAAAATTCCTACTGATGGTAGGCTTTGAAAGGGTGGTATGCTACAACTACCCCCATAGCTTTTGAGGGGACCTTGACCTCAAGGTCACATAAAAAGTTAAACATAATAAAAACGATCGTTGAACAAAATCTTCAAAGTTCAACACCACACTTTCAAAATACACAACTGAATTCCGTTTTTTTTTTTTTCCTTACTAAAAAAATAAAAAAACAGAGTAGGGTAACCTCGTCCAATTTACTCTTTTTTTTTTTTTTTACTCCTGGCTCATCCCCGGTTCCCTTCCCGTTTACTAGAAGTTACGACCGAAAATCGGTCCACCCAATATACCCAAAGGGATATATTCTCTCCTGATCCAGAACCCACTCTCTACGCTGGTTCCCAGCCCACTATAAAAATTCCCCAAAGGAACAACAAAATAGTCCGTCTCCCAGCAACAGGGCGGCACGCCACTGCTTGCTGAAAACCAGACAACTAAGCACGGTGCGCTCGGCAGCTCACAGCCCCCGCCGCACACACCCTCTCTCCATCTCACTCAGCCAGTCCGTCGGCCGCCTTCACATTGTTATTGTGTTTCCTCGAAACCTACACTCCAACGCGCTCGACGCGCGAGTCCAGACCCTACGCACTCGCCTATGCACAGACCGAAATGCTACATGGAGCTCGCAACTCGAACCCGGGTCTCTAAACTGGACCAAAGTACACCGCGTTGGTGACTTAATACTAAAATTAAAATTGCAAGGTGACCGTGGTCACTGCATGTGTCGTAAAAGCTACAGACACTTCCCACCCGTTCGACACCCGATCGCTGCACGAGCAATATGCAAAGTAGTACAAGCATTCTCAAGGTTGTATAGTAATTACAAATAAACAGGACGAACAAAATGAAATCACAGTTAGCCGAAATAAATCTCACACGGTGAGATACCCCATCATATCAACGGAGCTACGTCATTCCGAGAAGTGGTCGGCGATTTAAACACACAAAACCTTACGTCAAAACGTTCACGAAGTTACAAGGCGCTAACCTTAGCGCAAGAAGGAGAAAAAGAAAAGACTCTAGGCGCGTAACACAGACGCAAAACGGAATCGTGGAACTAAACAAAACACTACGCAAACTCAAACAAAAGGAGGTCAACAAAAAACTTACGCTAAAAGTGCACTCTTGGTGCAACAGACCCTTACGGTCCAACACAAGTGGCCTGGCGTGGCAGCTAGCTTGCTCAGGGCTCACACTAGCACGGTCACAAAAATCTACATCCGCGTAATACCTAACTTGCTGAGGGCTGCTCGAAGCGCTAAGCAGACACACCTTCCCCAAGTGGGAGGCGATGCCGCGCCCCAAACCGGTACGTTATTAAAGTCTACGCAGACGGCTAAAGGACAGGGCCGTATGCCTGGCCGCTAAAGGCTGCAAACGCAAGTGGCAGACTTGGTTAATACACAACACGGTTGCCTCTTGAGTTGCCTTCCCGGTGCCCAACCTGCTGGTTGACACTTGCTTGTTCCCCCGATAGGACTGCAATGCAATCATCCTTGCTCGTCGGAGCAATAGCCTTGAGCTCGCCCGTAGGCCCCTTGCTCGAGTCTCCCTTCACACTTCTAGTGGCCTACAGCGGACCCGCTGCGCGGCGCTGCTTGACAGCTGTAACACGTGGTTCTTCGTTCATTGACCGATCGCTTCCCTCCTCGCGTCGTCTGCTCGAGCGAGTAGGGGAGGTAAGTTTCTACCCCTCCTTTCACTTTCGTTGCCTTGCTGGCCGTTCCATTCTGCTCGTCTCTCAGCTGATTTCACTTTTCCGCTCGGTCACGTCGCGCTGCTGTACACGCTTGTTCCTTGGTTCGAACTCCGCCTCGACTTGCGGACGCTGCTCCTCCTTCCCAAGCGCTCATTCATGTGACACATGAAAATCTACCGTGACCCACGCTTCGCACAACAAAATTACTATGACACATAGGGTGCATTCCAGCACAAAATTACTATGACATATAGGGTGCCCTTGCGGGTCTTCTAAAAATAAACAAAACTACGTACACTCCTACGCCACAAAGGCAAATTAACATAACATATAAAAGAAAGACGGCGAATTAAAAAGATTTACAAAACCAAAGTCCCGTACGTCCCGTGACGTTACAAAGTCAAAGACTAGGCTCGCAAAGAAACTACACCGAAGTGTTCCGCCTGCCTACTTCTCACACTGCACTGAGTGGGCGTGCCACTCATGACGACAAAGCTACTACGCGTATCGCAACAACTACAACAAAGTTGACTCACTACACTGGCCTGTGCCTGGACTCGAATTTAAAACTCGGAGGGTAACTCAACTGACCTACAAACTGCGCAGACGTGCGACGAAAACTCAAGACTTGCACTGCAAACGCGTGTGGCGTGTCCACACAAAAACCAACAAAAACCACTACGTACAAACTTACGCCACGAAGGCAAATTAACATCGGGGAACCCTAGGCTCAGTGATCAGAGGCTATCCTAGATTCTATCGCGTAAACAAACGAATTATATCGCAGTAACGTCACAGGTACGTCCTTCTAGGCGCGACCCTGTCTAGCGCGGAGGTACGTCCTGGCTCAACTCACACGAGATCTCAAAAGATGCTTGATCCTGGCGAGGTGTACAACGATGTAGCGTAGGGTAGGTAATTACAATTACCGAATAATTATCGTCGTACCTTCTGTACAGGACGATAAATCAAAGCGTTGCTTAGGCAAAGTCCCAAGTCATTAGTTCCCTCGAGTCGATATGGAGTCGTGAGTCGATCAACCCTTGTTGCTTCTGACAGTCAAGGTCGATGACCTGCGCGTAGCTAGCGTCGCCCTGAAGAGGGCAAAGCCCCCAACATGTCTTCTAGAGTCTTTTCAATAAACAAGGGATTCACTTTGGAAAATGTTCTCCCTGATGGTTTGACAACAAGGTACAGGGGAGTGACAAACATACTATGGTTGTCTTCCACCTGCACTTCCTCATCTGATGATGCTTCTTTGCGCTTTTTAGAGTTAATTCCTTTAGATAAATTTTTATTAGCCATAGAATTTAGTTTGCTTCGTCTACTGCGCTCCCCACCCTCCATGGAGCCTCAAATGGGACGTCGAAAACGGCGCCAGGGATACGCAATTGATATAGCAATTAAGCTAACCCAATGTGTGCAACAAATGTCGACACTTGCCGATTGATACAGGTCGGGCTAAACCTGTACCACCCGTCTAGATGAAGCAGGGGCCAAAGCTGCGTGTTGGTCCATACAACCCTCAGGTTGCACTTCTCTCAGCAGCCAGGATCCCCATTTCCACCGACACGGGTCGCACCGCACGGCAAACACGGCGGAGAGCGTTTGGATCACTAAGGGGGCCAGCACTGATGATAAGAATAAGATGAAAAAGATTGAAAGGTGAGAATGGATTTGTGATTAATGAAAGAAGGCGGAAGGGAAATGTGCATGAGAGCCCCCTTAATGGGCACCGGTCACTACGTGGAAGAACTCTCTTCGACCGGTATTATTATTATATATGTTAAGCCTATTATTGAATAGAAAGTACACAAATTTTCCATACACTGTGCTCTTTGCAGTTATGCCATCAGGCACCATTAATATGCGCCATACACGCAAAAGTTAATTCACCCACTGTGTGCGTTATTGCATATTTCTCCAAATCTGAGTGACCTTAACCCCTGCACGAGGCTGGCAATGAAACACACTATCTCTCAAAACGACATCTTCACCCTGCACTGTGAAACACCTTTTTAAGACATGATTGTGATTGTCCCTACCAAGAACCTGCCTTGGCAACAAACACAAAGAATTCACGTGCGGTTGACAGGCGCGCAAGGCACCTGAACACACCGCAAACAACACAGTGCCAATGTGAATTGTACATGTTTGTCCGTGCCAAGCAAATGGCACCGTAATTAACTGATTAATATTCAATGTGCGTGAAAAAGTACTTTATCCCCGGGAAATGCTCGTTTTGAAGGAAAACGACGGCATGTACAAACATAACCTCTGTATAACGTTATAGTGACATTCATCCTTATTACAATCATGGTAGTCAACCCCGTTGACAACCTCCAGTTTTTGTTTACATAATTAACTTATTAATACGCAAAGTGCGCGAAAAAGAACTATATCCCCGGGAAATGCTCGTTTTGAAGGAAAACGACGGCATGTACAAACATGACCTCTGTATTACGTTATAGTGGCATTCATCCTTATAACAATCATGGTACTCAACCCCGTTGACAACCTCCAGTTTTTTACATAATTAACTCATTAATACGCAAAGTGCGTGAAAAAGCACTTTATCCCATTTAAATGCTCGTTTTAACAGATTTACAACTGTAGTATTGGCTTAGTCAACAGTGTTTATTGTTATCTTTTTGTTGACTTGTATATTATTATAAGTTATTCAAAATTAAATAAATAATATTTGGGTTTATTAAATTTAATACTATAAGTTTTAATGTTATATTGCTGTACAGATTGTATTTTAATCGTCAATAAATAAATAAATAATTAAAAATATTCACCAGTGGTTTCGTCAAATATACTTACATAACTAGGGTCTACTCTATATTTTATTCATTTAAATTAATCTTAATTTCATTGTAAGCTATATGAATTCCTTTTTCGTTCCGGTGTATGAGGTCACGCCTCTTGTTAGGACCGATGAATCTGAGGAAAAAAGAGCATTGTTACTTATTAGATTTTTATTGTTTTTTAAACTTAAGTCTAATTAATAATTATGCTCAGCTAGGGTGTCGTCAACTTCATATATAACTAGGAAGCTTCGCAAACGCTTTTTCATGCGCGTTGTTTGATGAGCGTAATTGGTGCGTGTTCGATTGCGAAATGCGAATTACCTACCCGGTTGACGCCCGTCGTAAAAATTAAAACAATATTACCAAGCGTGTCTCGCAGGCCATGGCAATGGGAAAACGAAATCAATTTAAATACCATCTGCATAACACATAACAGCTTAATGCACCAATTACGCTCATCCAACAACGCGCCTGAAAAAGCGTTTGCGAAGCTACCAAAGAAAAGAAATATTGGAGATGACAATGAAAAAGGACGCACGAGTTTCTTATGATGACACAGACGGAGACGACCACCACGTGGGGGAACCCCTGCCCTCCCCATATGCTTGTGGCTGGTTCTGACCAGCACAGGCCTGTCCACCCCTTGTCCCCCCGCGTCATCCCTTACGTCCCTCCCTTCGTCTCGATTAGCCTAGTTGCACAAATATGAGACGTTAAGCAATATCCAATCCAATTGGATGTTAAGGATGCTAAGGTCACCGCCTGCTTGATCTAATTTCAAAAAAAAAAAAAAACTAGAATTAAGATACATGTAAAAATTATTCTTCAATTAACCTCAAATTTCACACGAATATATAAATTTATAAAATAAAGGTTCTTGAAAAATATTACAATCAGATAAAGCATTAGGTGCTATAATTCGTAGAAATTTTTGAAAAAATGAAATTGCAATTTTCATCGGAAATAATTTTCGATTGTGCTTAAATTTCACACAAATATTCATAAAATTAAGGTTTTGTGAAAAAATCATTGCAGTCGGATGCAGCATGTAGGTGTTATAAGTCGAAGAAAATGTTAATAAATCTAAAATTGCGATTTTCAAGAGAAAAATTTTTCCATTGCGCTCAAATTTCACACGTGTATATTAATTCATAAAATTAAAGTTCTGTGAAAAAATTATTACAATCGGATAAAGCATAGGCCTAGATGTTATAAGTCGAAGAAATGTATAAAAAATCGAAACAATTTATAAAATAAAAAAAAATTCCGAATATTTTTCCCAGTGCAGTAAAATGGAATCTTCGCATCGCATTTCCACTTAATTTAAAGGGCAAATGCTTTGTTTCTTTACTTCTGCTTTTGTAAAAGTTTTTAGTAGCACACTGAACCAATGGTTTGTTAAATACATAATCAAGCTACGTTGTAAGAGTTTGGAGGTAATAATATGAGCAACCACTGAGAAAGTACAAATGGCCGCCTATTATTCAGATTAAAACCATTTTTTAAAACTTACCTTTCATATTTTGAAACATCTGCGTCGGTTACCGTTTTTGCCTCTTCTTTTAAAAAAAGGGGATATAAATCAATCACCTTGGCCACACCTGACGAAAAGGAGATCATTTTAGTTAATGGATATAATACACGGTATTAAAATACGACAACGGTATATGATAGGCATTTTAACAATCGATTCTGACAAAACGGGTAGGGCTACAACGTTCATAGACGTATTGCCTTTTGAAAGAAAAAGTTTAAAAAAAAGTTAGCCAGAATCCATAGAAAAAAAAGTTTGAATATGAGTTTTTTAGGTGTATAAATAATTACACGTGCAACATATCGCTTTTGCGCCAAACAACACAAAGTCGGGGTCATCCGGAGCATCATCCTCACTGGACACGCTATCTTTCGGGTCAAGCAATGCTTCCGCTACAGAAATCCTAAACTGAAGATGATCCATGATATTCTTTTTAGGCGTACTCAACGCTTTGTGATCCCTTCTGTACTCAATCCATCCTGCTGAGATTGCAAAATCAAAAAGATGCATTATCAACCTGACAGTCCACTTCCTTGTCCTGGCACCAATTCTATAATTGCTTATTACCCGGTCTAGAAAGTCGACTCCACCCATGTTAGTGTTGTACAAACGTAATAAATTGGGGCGAGTCACCTGTATGTACTGGCGATCTTTCCTTGACCAACTTCGTCTACAGGATGAGCTCCCTGTGTTGATGAGGCCAGTACTACAGGTTTGTTATCTGACCATTTCACTACCGTTACCTGTCCGTCACTCCTAACACTGTGGTCAATTGCACCGCGAACTCCCTTACTCATCTCTTTATCAGTTTTTAATTTTGAGTTTTTGGGAATGCTAGAGGAACGCACAGTGCCAGTACCTTGCAATCCCTTCTCAGCATGAAGTGCATCGAGTAGTGGTATGGAGGTGAAATAACGGTCCATATAGATAGTTACTCCTTCAGGCAAACTGTTTGCAAGGCGAATTATAACCTTTTCACCAATACCCAAATTGTGTGTGTTAGCATCATCAGGCAAAATTGAGTCTCCTTTGCCCTCATACAAAAAAAAGTCAGGTGGCAAACCATCGGGGCTGGTACTTACAAACATTTTAAGCCCGCAGGGATTAGGCTTGCCCCTAATAAACTGCCGCATAGCCGTGTGTCCCCAGAATGGTATCATTTGCTCATCCATTGACACCTCGGCTGAGCGTTGGTTCCCTATCCAATATCTTTCAAAACCAAGCTCAAAGAATTCTTATTATCAAAATCTTATTACTCAATTAATGAATTCTTTGATGACTTATCATAACATTGTTTTTCCTTAGCTTCATATTTAGTATGTTCTTCCTTAATTTCAATGTTTTCCATTAACTTCATATTTCATCATTATGTTTGTATACCATCGTTTATTTTATATCACTAATTTTATGTATCATTGCCTATATTTGTACTATGTATAAATCAATAAAGGTGTATTATTATTATTATTATTATTATTATTATTATTATTATTATTATTATTATTATTATTATTATTATTATTATTATTATTATTAAACATGCCATTCTCACACTATCGAGAAGAGGACGGAGTTTAAAATATTTGTCAACCTTCTTCTCATCGTCCGTAATCAACAGCTCATCTACAAGTTTCAGGTTCTTACGTAGTAAGTAGTAGCGAGCTCTACTCATCTTTTCAACAATAGAGGGCACCCTGGTTTTGACTTCCCAGTACATGCGAATCCTGGGGTAACCCAAATATGACATAGTTACTGTCAAACCAAAGAAAATCATCATTTCCTCAACAGTCGTGTCAAGGATTTTGCCAGTGTCAATTAGAAACCGTTGGTTGGTGCAGGCAACTAACGCTTCGAAAATATCATGCCCGATATATTTAGAGAAGTACGTGTACGGAGCTTCATTCTTACCAACCCACACAGGTTCAATGAACTCGGGGGCAGCTGGCAGTGGATTGAAGGTGCCAGTCTTCCCTTACGTCCCTCCCTTCGTCTCGATTAGCCAAGTTGCATAAATATGAGACGTAAAGCAATATCCAATCAATAAATCAATCTTCCAATACACTCTTCTATCTTCAGCGGGCATAGGAGGTGGAGGTTCGTCAGGCTCTTCTTCAGTGCCGTCACTGTCAGATGATGATCCATCTCCTTCATTACGCATAGTAAATGTGAGATCGTCAACATCATCCTCTTCATCAGACGATATGTCTGCCTCCGAAACTTCCCCGTCAAATTCGAGCACCGCAGCTTCGATTTCATTTTCTTTCAGACCTGAAATTGATAAAATTATGACTAAAGCACAAATTACAGAGCAATGTCAAAAAGTAGGGCCTAGGCCTTAGCCCTAAAACATGGCAAGGGACTAGCCCTAAACCTGACCTAAGGCCTAACACAAGTCTAAGGCCTACAGTCTAGGGCTGGCTACTCCTTGACATACCTAGGCCTGAAGCATACTTGAAAATATTGCTAGGCCCAGGCCTACCCCTAGGCCTAGGGCCTACCCCTAGGACTACAACCTAGAAGGCCTATCTAATCTAACATGTAGGCCCACCCTAAGCCCTAGGTAGGCCTAGAACATGTTATCTCTCCATTGATAAGATATGGGATGGGGTTTAGATTGAAGAATCTAACTAGTCCTAACTCCTAATCAAACTAAGATTCAATATATCACATATTATGTCAGTAAAAATCCAAACTAAGAAGTAGAATGTACTTTAGTTATCATTTGAGGTTAAGGTATCAAACTGAGAAAATTATGTGGCCAAGGCTCAAGGTCTCCTATTGAAGACATCACAGTAAAACATGCAAATTCAAGGCAAAAACAATACATTTGTGTCTCAACTTTTTGTTAATTTCCTTGGCAACTTATTTAAGTAATAATTACTGAGAGTCAAAGTAATACAAGTAACAAAATACAAGTTCAGAGATAAATGATGTTCAAGTTTAATGTCAAACAATTAATTACACATAACATTTGGTTGAACAACAATGTACCATGCAAGTAGGCAAAGGTTAAGATGTAACAATAGTAAAATTTGAAATTTGAATTTGTTTATATTTTGAACATTGTTGAAGGCTAAAAACACTTGTATTGGTTTGCATGATGAAAAATGTTAAGGGTAAACTAATATAAGTGATTATGTATTGTAATTTTTATTGATTCCCACAAATACAAAAATGCAATACTATATTAAACACTTATTATATGCCTAGTAGTAATGCAAAAATATTAAGCCTCTATTCCTCTCTGAATAAGACTGGTTACGCTTTTTAATCGCTATAGTCGCTATCAACGATGGGGTTATCATCATCATTGAAGTCGGAGTCCTCATCACTATCCGTAACGGGTTCCACCACTTGCGACATATTACGTTGGATCAAGGCACCTCTTCCACGCCCTCTTCCACGTCCCCTTCCTCTCACACCACCTCTTGCAGGAATGTTGGCCCCTTGTTGACCGTCATGAAGAAGGTTGTCGTAAAAGTTGTGATGTATTGCAGGTATAAAGTCCTTAAGATCCTGTAAGTTTTTCCACTTAGCATACTTGATGGCATTGTTGCCTCCAATATTGTCTAGTTGGACTATAGGAGGTCTACCTGGTGCACGTACTGGTGCAAAGCTCGCAATCTTGAACGGTTCTTCTGGTTGCAATGAATACTTGAATTTCATTTCGAATTGATTTTCTCTTGATACATGTATCCATTTTATCTTGCGCCATTGAACACGTTGTTTTTCGGAATCACTTTTGGTTACCTTTGTTTCATCATTCATCTTTACGATAGAAAAGAAATCATCAGATTTCATTTTCATAGCTTCAAAGTTCTTATTGGGTTAGCAACCGCGTCCATCCAGTCATCAGGTTCAAACACATATTTCACCTGCCGTTTGTACTTTTCGATCAAACCGAAGTCCTCATCACACTCCATAAACGTGTGTCCGGGCTCTAGAAATTTGTGGTCAACTGTTTCGACAGCAGTTTTTTGGACAAGGCAAATAGTCCGTGGAACAAGCGTAAAAACATTTCAAATCCGGAAACCAGCACCAAAATTTAGGAGCAGGTAAAAGACGTATTTTAGAATGTTATTTTCATGGGGGACACGCATGGTAGCAAATAAGTCACCTGTCATGGCGTCCACAAGATGGCCGCCAAAATAAATCTTAAAATTGCTGTAACTCAAGAAGTAATCATCAGATTTGGATCAACTAGGTTTTGTTTTATTCGGTTTTTAATGTTCTACAAAAATGTAAGTAGAAATTTTACCGTAAATACAATAGTTTAAATTATATTTATATATTATTACAATGTATTGCAATTATAGCACTTTTTGGTATATATATAATTATTTATACGTAGAATTCGCTAGATTGTCATAAAATTTTCAGACTATACTAAAATAACGCCAATAAATCCAAAATTCAAAGTCCCGAAACGAAATTCCTGTAACTTTTTGATTAATTAATTAATGAAATTAAGCATTAATTAAATCCCAATTAAAAGTTTCTTATTCACGTACCAAAGTCACGTAGTGTATTACACAAGAACAATATGACCACAATGAACGAAAAAAATATTAGTTCCAAAAATTAATTCCAATCACTTCCTATTAATTCAATTAATTAATTAATTAAAAATAATGACAATAATCTCAATTAATTTTGTAAAATTAACACAATGTGGTCGACCTTGGAATCATTTTAAAGCTAGTTCAAAGGCGAATAAATGTAATGCAAAAATTAATTAATTAAATTAATTAATTACCGAATTGATTACATTTTAGTTAAATTATCCCACTTTTGACAAATGTTTTGTTATATATACCTTAAACTCGATCGATCGTCATAAAAATATACAACTTTACTGACATAATGCCAATGAATCCGAATTGTCATGTCTCGAAACAAAATTCCTATAACTTACCGATTAATTAAGAAATAATGTGAAGAATTAATTATATCTCAATAATGTTTTGTTGTCACTCAATTAACACATACAAAATGCCAACAGAAGTATCAAATATGAACAATGCGAGTATAATTTAAAAAATAATAGTCCCAAAATTAAGTTCATGCTACTTTCCCGTTAATCGAATTAATTGAATGAATTAAATTAATCGATATAATCACCATGTGTAGTGTAAAAAATTAACACAGCCACACTGGGAACCATTTGCATGCTTATTTTACAGGAAAATAATTTTGTGGATTATTCAATTAACAGAAAAGTAGCATGAACTTAATTCTGGGACTATTAATTTTTAAAATTATACTTGCATTGTTTATATTTGATACTTCTGTTATTTATTATATTGGCGAAAAGTGTTTTTTTGCCCATTTGGGTAAATCCCATTTTATACGTGTGTGACATTGTAGTACCGGGCTGAATGATGGGTAATAAGCCTCGCTGGTGGTGGTACCGGGCAGATTAAGATTCAGCGGGGCTTGTTACCCATAATTCAGCCCGGTACCACAATGTCTCACACGTATAAAACGGTATTTACCCAAAGGGGGCAAAAAAACACTTTTCGCCATATCAAAGTGGCCGCCATTTTGAAAATGATGGGTAATAAGCCTCGCTGGTGGTGGTACCGGGCAGATTAAGATTCAGCGGGGCTTGTTACCCATAATTCAGCCCGGTACCAAAATGTCTCGCACGTATAAAATGGGATTTACCCAAAGGGGGCAAAAAAACACTTTTTGCCATAAGTGGCTGCCATTTTGAAAATGGTACTTCCGTTTCTTGGGCGTTACCGCAACACGTTCCATCGCTCTTCTTGACCCGGAAAACCCTTTAATGAACCCTTCTAAGGTGTTCATCCAGCACTAATAGGACCTTAAATAGGTGTATCCCTTTTTAACATTTTGTTGCACGTCATCATGAAATCCGGGCCAATGGGTCAAAATCCAAGATGGTACCGGGCAAATTCAGATTCGACATAGTTTGTTACTTACAAATTATGCCGGTACCAAAATGGCTCCCACATGAAATGGTATCCCGAAAAACGGAAAATCCCGTCTTTTCCACATGAACGTGGCCGTCATTTTGAAAATGGTACTTCCGGTTCTTTTGCGTTTCCGCAACACAGTCTATCGTTCTCCTTGACCCCGAAAAACTTAAAATGAACCCTCCTTAAGTGTTTACCAAAAATTAATAGGACTTTTCCTGCGCTTTTCAACACCATGTTGGACGCCATCTTGAATTCCGGGCAAATGGGTCAAAATCTGAGGTAGTACCGGACAGATTAAGATTCAGCGGGGTTTATTACCCATAATTCAGCCCGGTACCACAATGTCTCACACGCATAAAATGGTATTTACTCAAAGGGGAAAAAATACCCAGTTTTCTCCATCAAAGTGGCCGCCATTTTGAAAATGGTACTTCCGTTTCTAGGGCTTTTACGCAGCACTTTCAATCGTTCTCCGCGACCCCTAAAACCATGGTGGTATATATCTTTCGGTGATTTCACTGCCAGAATTCTGTGGTCGCTTAATGCACGCAGTGCAGGCGGTCGCCGACAGAATGCGCGACGTGTCAGGTGGTAGTCACGTGACATAGAACTTACAAGATGGCGGCCTTGGGGACCAATCAGATGGCTCGAATTCGGAAATTCGAATGTTCCGCCTACGGATCTGAATGCACGGCCTTCAATAAAGTGCATACACACCGCCATCTCTCGAGGTATTAGAGTCGATAAAGAAGTTTGGAAAAACTTCTTTATCGACTTTCTCGTCACGTGACTACCACCTGACACGTCGCGATCCTGGCGGATTCTGTCTGAACTGCGTGCATTAAGCGACCACAAAAATAGCATTGCTGGATACGCAAGTGAAATCACCTAAAGATATATACCACCATGCCTAAAACCGTAAAATGAACCCCACTGACGTGTTCAATGAACAAAAATAGTAGTTTTAATGGGTTTACCCGGATTTTACACCTTGTTGGACGCCATCTTGGATTCTGGGCAAACGGGCCAAAATCCGAGGTGGTACCGGGCAAATTCGGATTTATTGGGGTTTTTTACCTATAAATCAGCCCGGTACCTAAATGTCTCACATTTTGCCGCTAACATTGATTTCTAAGCATAAATTTGGATTTCTCGACTGGTCTAGAACCCCTGCCCTCCCCATACGCTTGTGGCTGGTTCTGACCAGCACAGGCCTGTCCACCCCTTGTCCCCCCGCGTCATCCCTTACGTCCCTCCCTCCGTCTCGATTAGCCAAGTTGCATAAATATGAGAAGTTAAGCAATATCCAATCAAATCAATCTGAACGTGTACCATTTCACTGGAAAATATCAATTTCAATGCGTTAACACAAGCCTCGACCTCGGGCTCCCTTTGGTAGATGGGGACAGTATGCATGAACGGGGCGATTTGGGTGGAGGTCTTGGCACAGCTAGTCTTCATTCGTTTTGCCACATTGCATAGCCACCGTGTCTACTTCAAATGTTGTGTGTGACGTGGTGTGCAACGTGTGCATTTCAGGTAGGTAAGTAGCTATATAATGACAGTAAGATGCACTATTTAGTCAATATCTGCCAGTCATTTTGGTTGCTTTAGAATATAAAATAAAATGACATTCTGTTAATTCAGTGAGTAACATTCCAAGTTGGACCGGCTCATAGTATTGATGTTTTCTTTTTAACATTATTATGTTTCCTCAACTGTTACACATTTGGCAATCCTCGCCATTTCCGTTCCACCTGAATGCCTACCGAATTCTAAACATTTAACTTCAATCAGTAACCCTTTGTTCAGCACAACACCGTATGGGCTATAACCTCCAGCCCAAGATCAGTGTTGTCTATTTGTCGCTCATAGGCTTTAATGCCTAGAGCTCATTATCTTTACCATATGATGCATGTCTATTGCCTTTAAATTGGCTAAAAAACATACTTTTAAATTTGGCATTTCAATTTCTGTCTGAATGGCTAGGCTTGCTATAGGTATACAACCCACAGCAAATGCTGCCGGTTATTCTCAATTTTCTAAGTTTCTCCCATTGGGCAACTACTTGACTTACTGTATCTAAGCACATGCCCACAGAATCTACACCTACCACAGATACATTTCTCATAAAGAAGTCAGTTCATGTGACAAGACATGTGTCCAACAATTGACGGTCGTCTTCAGGCAAGTTGAGCAGCAGGTCATTAGATGACGTTATCAAATGCATGGCCGACTCCCATGCCGACTCCCTCTCTTTTGGTACGGTGGTACTGGCACTGTTAGTAGGACTTATTTCTTGCAGTGGTGTTGACTTGGGCTTGCGGTTCTTTAAGTGAAGGGCTAACGACGTGTCGGGTACACCTACGGACAAAAATTGCACTGTATTATGGTGTGGATAAGTTTTTAATTGTTTTTTAAATCTTCGGATCATATCCTGAGTTACACTTGACACTTGATCAAACACATGTGCATGCGCAGAAAATTCGTTAGAAGATCCCACTTTGTTGATTGATGCACTTCAACAGTTTGGTGTACAATTAAGAGATCTGCGTCGTTGTTTGCATGACACACGCTTCAGACTGCTTTTTCAATTTTATGCTCAAGTCAGTATGTCAACCGCTATTTATTCACTGAATTTGATAAAAAGGTTTCTTTATTAGAGGCACGACCACTTTCCCCTTCCCTTTGACTACCTCCCTGACGGCGACGTCAATGACAACACGGACGGATGATGACACAGACGGAGACGACCACGGCGTGGGGGAACCCCTGTCTTCCCCATACGCTTGTGGCTGGTTCTGACCAGCACAGACATGTCCACCCCTTGTCCCTCCGCGTCACCTCTTACGACCCTACCTTCGTCTCGATTAGACAAAGTGAGCAATTCCACCATAGCTTATTTGGCTGGGCCACACTATGCGATGCAGTAACGATCCGCCATCTAACACATACTTGCAATTTAAAGGATCTGTGCGTGATGTAAGGATCTCTTGTCGAGTAATTTTCCACATATCATCTGCAATGCTAGGTTTAAGGGAAGGCATACCATAACATGATTCAAACAATGACTATGTTGGCTGCGTGAAGATGAGCTTTGGCTGCAAACCCAAATCTTTGGAAAAGAAGCTGTGGGTCTATATTGACTGGTTCACCATATATTTTTATGGTTGTTTTTGTTGAATGATTAATTGCCTGTTGTTTCCTTTTGAAACTGTCATATGGTTTTGCTAGTTTGAAATCCAACATCAGAATCATCATCATCATCATCATCAATACTTTACAAAAACAAAATCGAGATACCAGTTTGATTTTGTAATTTCTGGTTTGCAAATTAAGTGGGTACTCACAATCTTCCAAGTATTCAGCTACTTTCTGGAAGACTTAAAAGTTGTCTATAGGGAAGAATATTGGTACAGCGTTCTCGTCTTCAGATGCTATAGCTGTGAGTTGGGTAGTATCCTATTCCCACGGTAAATAAAACTACATTATCTCTTTTTAAATCTTCTGCAGCGGGCATCGGATCAGAATCGCTCAAGCCATCAGAAATCAGAACTGAAATCAAAGTATAAACAGAATAATATTTATTTTATTGTTTGTTTATACTTGTTGTTATTATATTTATATTATTATTTTTTTAATTTGTTGTGTTCGTAAGATTAATAAGAAAAAATTTCTTCCTAAATTTGTAAATACTAGAAATTATAAGAATGTTGATTGGAAGCAAGTAGATGAAGATATCTTAAGTGGTCCCATTAACCAAATTGGTATGGCGGTAAGTGCAGATGATAAATTAGAAATGTTTGTTAAAGTAGTCGTAGAACCTCTAAATGAGCATGCACACCCCTTGAAATTAAGAGTTAAAGGTAAGCCAGCCCCATGGTTAACAGCAGAGATTAGGAAATCCATGCATAGGAGAGACCACTTGCGCAAAGAATTCAGAATTTTTAGAAGGCATTCAACGTGGGAGGAATACAAGAAAGTTAGAAATAAGGTAAATAATCAGATTCGTTTTTCTAAGCGTGAGCATTTTAAGTCTTCTTTTGATAATGATATTTCTTCAAAATCTTTATGGTCAGTTTATAATAAGTTGACAGGTAACAAAGAGAAAAAAGAGTGTGTAGCATAGCCTCATTGACAGAGAATGGGGTATCCTACACGTCTAATCCAGACATTTGCTGTTTGTTACAAAAAAGTTTTGTTGTGAACGATGTAGATTCTCCAGTGAAATTGGTAAGTTTAAAGATTTAAATAGAAGAGATGCAGAGGATCTCCCGCATACAAATTTAACTAATGAAGAAGTCATTTCAGCAATTAAACGCCTTAAAATTAGAAGCTCCACAAAAATTCAAGAGATTCCATGCATAGTATTTAAGAAATACGCATCAATAGTCGGATTATTAGCGTATCTAATTTCCCATTTCTTTCTTGTAGGTGATTTCCCAACACAGCTGAAATTGGCAAGGGTAACGCCTATTTATAAGGGTAAAGGTAAAAAGAGTGATAGGAATTCTTATCGACCTATATCAACTCTTCCAATTGTAGGGAAAATTATTGAAAATATTTTACACAAGAGGTTATTACATGAAGTGGATGCATCTGAAGGTTTAAGGGAAAACCAGCATGGTTCAGGAAAGGTAGGTCAACGTAAAGTGCCCTTCTAGCATTTACAGATTTTATCTATAGAGGGATTGATAAACGTAATGGTAAGGTTGGAGCTGTCTTTGTTGATCTTAGGAAAGCATTTGATACAGTACCTTTTTTACCTCTTTTAATAAAATTAAAAACCAGGTATAACGTAAGCCCTTATTTGTTATCAATTTTGGCGCATTATTTTTTAAATAGAAAAATGTTTATAAATCTTGCAAAATATAGTTCAAAAGTATTCAATATATTTTGTGGAGTACCTTAAGGATCAATATTAGGACCCCTGTTATTTATTATTTATATAGATGATATATCTACTACTATAAGAGGCATCAATTATATCTTATATGCTGATGACTTGGTCTTTTATTTAGAAGGTGTGGATGTCGAAGAGATCGTAAGACGTCTTCAAGAGGTTCTAAAGAGGATGGATGATTGGTTTAAAACTCAGGAACTTGATATTAATTATAGCAAACCAAATTTTATGATTTTTCATAAGGCTAATGATAGAAGCATGAATGATATTCATTTGACGTTAAATTGTTACGGTAAATTAATTTCTAGAGTGTATGAATTTAAATATCTTTGAGTTTTCTTAGATTGTAATTTAAATTTTAAGAAACATTATGAATATGTGTGTAATAAAGTATCATCAGTAATTGGAATTATAAGTAGAATGAAGAGGTTTGTAACTGAGAGAATGTTGAGGTTACTTGTAGATTCTTATATTCACTCTGTTATTGATTATTGCTTATTGGTTTGGGCAGTAAGACCTTCTACTGAGTATGTTGTACTCCAGAAGAGAATTGACCATCTGTTTGATTCATTTCCCTTGAGCCAAGATTTGCAGTCTGATTGTTTCACGATTGAGGAGAGGATGAAGTATAGCGTGCTGGTAAATACATACAAAGTATTGAAAGGTATGTTTTTAGGTATTCTACCAATATTTTTAAAATTGTTGATCGTGATAGAAATTCTACTTTAATAAACTCATTGGAAGTTCCTAGATTAAATTCTGAAGCATTTAGAAAGTCATTTATGTACAGAGGCGTATCCTATTGGAATTCAATTTCTTATGATATTAGAAGCCAGTTTACTGATCTAGGAATTGTACAATTTAAAAGTAAAATTGAAGCAATGATAATGAATCAAAGAGCAAAGAATAGATTTTTACTATTTATTTGTAGGTTTTTGTCTGTGTATTTGTGTAATGTTAATTTACCTTCATAAGTTCTTGTTAATGATTTTGCTTTTCTCTTTGTTTGTTGATTATTGCTTTGATTTATGATGATATAAACAATGTATTTTCAATTAAATTTTTCTGCCTAGATTGTCTGGTTGCCGCGCACTGGTGGAGCTTTTTGCAACTTGAGTTAGGTGTCCTGTATCATTGCTGTGATCAGTTTTGACATGAACAATTTTAAATAATTATATATCTGATATAATTATATATATGAGTCAAGATTTTTTGGACTAAAATGTTATCAAGATTTGAACACAAAAATGAAGATTGATCACAAGAATAAAGATTTCGCGTTCGGTGGTTTCTTCCGCGAAAGTTTTTGATTAAACTCCCTGATTTGCTGTTCCTGATTTTTGGCAAACCTCATATTCGTTTGAGTGGGATCGTCTAATAAATCAGTTTTTTTCTTTTCGTTTTTCTTTTTTAATGTTTTTTTTTGTTCTTTCATTGTCTTTTTCTTTCTTTTTTCCTTTTTTTCCCCTTTTCTTTTCTTTTCATTCTACACCCTTTTTTTATATTTGATTCATTCATTAAATGCATATTATAATATATATTTTTTTATTTGTTACCAAAATTGTTGTGTTTAAATGCATTGTTGTTGTAATGCTACTATTTCAAATATTTACGAAAATGTAGTTTATTGTTGTTTCTACATCTATGTAATTAGATTTATTTAGTTGTCCTCCTTTGTAAATCAGTTTTTATAACTGAATATGATAAGACGTTAAATGCATAAATAAACAAATAAATGAATAAATAAATAAATAAAAAATAAATAATAATAATAATAATAATAATAATAATAATAATAATAATAATAATAATAAATAAAATAAATTAGATATTTATAATTAGAATAAATAAGAATAAATAGAGATCAAAAACCTTCCAGTCTGGACAGAACATACAAAACAAAAACACAACAAAAGTAAAAACCTGCTCAACCAACACACTCTATTGTAACAGAAGCTAACTCTATGAACTATAAATAAAATAAATAAATAAATAAAAATATATTATTATTATTATTATTATTATTATTATTATTATTATTATTATTTATTTATTATTTTTTGTTTATATATTTGTTTATTTATATTTTTGTAGTAATAATAACAACAATAATAATAATAATATAATAATAATAATAATAATAATAATAAGAATAATAATAATAATAATAATAACAAGAATAATATTAATAATAAAGCCAGTTGCTGTCAATTTGATATTTAAAACTTCCAATGCACTTCACGTGCAGCATTCGATATGACCTCGCTGCCCCGCACCTTTTGACTACCACCTGCACTGCTCGCACAGCTAGGCCGGGGAGCCTCGCCTCGCAGTCGGTCTGTTGTTCTTGTCGCAGGCGGACGTGTTTTGTGTCCGCTCTTCGTTCTGTTCTTACTGGGCTTCTTCAGTTCATAGAGTTAGCTTCTATTACAATAGAGTGTGTTGGTTGAGCAGGTTTTTACTTTTGTTTGTGTTCTGTCTTGTCTGTTCTGTCCAGACTGGAAGGTTTTTGTTCTCTCTTTATTCTTCGAAAAGCAAACGAGGAATTCACTAGCGAAACTGCACATAATACTCTGACAAAAAAGATCAAATTGTTTTCTTGGGGTGCAAGATTTTTTGTGTGCGTTCGTGTGTACAGTATTTCATTGAGTTCATCGCAGATGCCAGATGCCTATTTGGTTCTGGTGTGGTCAATAAGGCTTTTGGCGGCCCGAGCATGCGAGTTGCGAGCCTACCCTCTAAATTTTCAATTTTCTCTTGCAGTTTTAGCAAGACCTTAAGGATGGTATCTTGTTGTCCGTCTATTTGTGGGATGGATTGGGTTGCCAGTCCAAGCACATCTTTCTCCATTGCAACTTCTCACAATGATCTAGTCTGGTTCTGTTCTTACCTCGTGGGCTGGGTTCGAGCTTGTTGGGCGCCAGTTATCACGGACTCTTCGTATACACTATTATAATAAACCCACAGTTCGTAATAATCTTCTAAACTAATCTTTTATTCAAGACAAACTAATAACTATTCTATTCTCCATTGCATACCAAAACACAACCCCAACTCTCAAAACATCAACTATCACAACAATACATTTTACAAAACAAGGTACTTTGTTGGCCAGAATGTATCCAACATTGTACAGGCGGTGTCAGCGTTAATTCTCCTTCTCTTTCAAGATCCGGTGACAATGTGATAGTCTAGTTCTTCGCTCCAGAGTTAAAAGTTGAAATTCCAACCTTAATTGTAATTTAAGATCATGATGTTTTTAGGACTATACACTACTCAAAATAAAACAAAGATTACAATATTTCAAAGGTTAATCAACCTCCTTCATCAGATTTTTAATGACAGTTGAAACAAGACAACAGAATGGGCTTTAAAACAAACAAACAATGCCAACTAAACAAAACAAATTACACCAATCCACCAAAGAATCATAATATAAATGTGGTTGTAGTTGTTATTAACAGTAATAGAAATTATAAAATTCACAAAACAAACAAGAAGAAGAAACATTGTGGCTTATTAGTAGAGATACGTTTTTTTAGCACTTAAATTTAGAAAATTTAGCATTAATTTTGACAAATTTAGCATTTTGTAGCATCAATTGGTTTCTTTTCCACCAAAACCCTAAATGTAGGGTGTTTCTTAAACTTCTTCTGGTAAATGATGAATTGTAGGAACATTTTAATTCAATATAGTCACATAAAACGCTAGAATACATTACTAAACTAGTTCTCAATAGGCATTAAAAACATTATTTTTAGTAAAATTAGCATTTTAAATCGTCAAAATTAGCATTTTGTTGCATCAAAAACCTAAAACGCTAAAAAAAACTTATCTCTACTTATTAGTTACAAAAACTTTGAGTATGTAAACGACATCATCTGTATTCATCAAGGGACACAGGTGGAATTTCAACCTTTACACAAGAGGATATAAATGGATTTCATCAGAACATTCAATTCACATTGAAGAGGAAAAAGACGCGAGCCTTCCTTTCTTAGACCTACTTATCTCTAAAGTTGATACAAGATTGATCACTGGTGTATACAGGAAACCGACACACACTGATCAGTATGTGAGGGCTGATTCAAACCATACAGTCCACATTAAGAAAGGTGTGATGAGATGTTTGGCAGTCCGAGCGGCTTCTAATTGTTCATCAGATATCTTGTTGAAACAAGAACTTTCGTACCTAAACGATGCATTTGTGAAAAATGGTTATCCAAGTAAGTGTTCAAGAAAGTGATGAAATCTGTTTCAACAGCTGTTGTGTTGCAAAATAATAGTCAAGCTCCTGTTCCACCACAAATTCTGAAAACAGTAGTTCTTGATTACTATCCGAATTTGTTCAAAAAAGTCAGACGTCTTCTATCTCCTTTTGGGCCTTCAAATTCCAACTCGCAACCTTCTCGTGGTTTGGCCCGTGATTAGGGGATTTTTCCTTCCTGAAACTAATGGCGAGCTCTGGGTCGTCGTCGGGGACTTTCCCCTTCCCTTTGACTACCTCCCCGACGGCGACGACAATGACAACACGGACGGATGATGACACAGACGGAGACAACCACGACGTGGGGGAACCCCTGCCCTCCACTTTTGCTTGTGGCTGGTTCTGACCATCACAGGTCTGTCCATCCCTTGTCCCCCCGCGTCATCCCTTACGTCCCTCCCTTCGTCTCGATTAGCCAAGTTGCATAAATATGAGACGTTAAGCAATATCCAATCAATCAATCCTTTTGGGATTCGTACTGTTTTTCAATCACCTACTACTTTAAGAAGTATATTAACAGTAACTTAACCCAAGAACGAATCCTAATTGTCCAAGAATGCTGTGTACTCAATACCTTGCCAATGTGGTGCCGCGTACATTGGAGAGACCAAGAGACCTCTTGAGGTTAGGTTGAAGGAACATAAGAACAACGTTACGCAGCATAAAGTATGTTCCTCTAGATTAGCAGAGCATGTTTATGAAAATCACCATTATGTGAATTGGAACAACTCATCCATTATCCTTCATGAAGCCAATCCACATAAACGTAAACTTAAAGAGGCTGCATTGATGTCTGTTAATAATAATGTAATAAGTGCGCCTAGCATTGATTTTCCTGGAATTTGGAAAGTTTTTGTAACTAATAAGCCATAATGTTTCTTCTTCTTGTTTGTTTTGTGAATTTTATAATTTCTATTACTGTTAATAACAACTACAACCACATTTATTATTATGATTCTTTGGTGGATTGGTGTAATTTGTTTTGTTTAGTTGGCATTGTTTGTTTTAAAGCCCATTCTGTTGTCTTGTTTCAACTGTCATTAAAAACCTGATGATGGAGGTTGATTAACCTTTGAAATATTGTAATCTTTGTTTTATTTTGAGTCGTGTATAGTCCTAAAAACATCATGATCTTAAACCTGACCTACTCTAAAAATGTTTCACCATTGTAATATAATTGTAATTTTTTGAGTGTCCTTGCTACCCGGAGGTTTTGGTTTATCGTTTAAAATGACTTTAAACTAGCCTATTCAGGCGTCTTGCCTGGACTTTTGTTAGCAGGCCAGGGTCACGTCATATTCGAAGTCAACATCTTCCAAATCATTTATGTTTGTGACCCCCTGGCCCGCCAATACCGGTTCAAGTAGACTAATATCCACCTCACTGACAATTCGATTTAACAAACGAAAGTACATTGTCCATCTGGGAAGAAGTGCATAGTACAATTTTAAAACATAATATTCACACTTATTTTATCATTGTACTCAACATGCACCATTTTGCACCCTTACTTTGATAGTAGCCACAAAATATATATACATATATATATTAAATTTAAAGGACATGACAACCCTGGGATTTCCCGCCGATGTAAAGAACCTAATTTGTTTTAATGACTAAATAATGGCGATACGGAGATGACCAAGACGTAGGGGAAGCCCTGCCCTCCCCATACGCTTGTGGCTGGTTCTGACCAGCACAGGCTGGTCGCCCCCCGCGTCATCCCTTACGTCCCTCCCTTCGTCTCGATTAGCCAAGTTGCATAAATATGAGACGTTAAGCAATATCCAATCAATGAATTAAAATTTTCATCGCGTTTTGTAGTCCTACACTGGTGGCACTCTCGACGAGTGTCTTTTTATCATATCATTTTTTTCCTTCAGCTCTGCATCCAAATTTTGAATTCTCGTAGTGCATTCCTCCAATTTTCCTTGAAGCCTAGAGATAATTTTTATTTATTCATTTCTTGGTTCTTTCCTAACGTAATATATGCTATTATGATACAAGCACGTCAATTAATAAAAATTAAGATAATACTAAAAATTCAAAAATAGCAAATGTAGACCAGTTATTACATTTTTTTTTAAAAAACAAACACAAAGATTGGTCACACACACAAATCGCTCTCGGGGTCGCTGTCAGTATCGCTGCCATGCCCAAAATTAATTACAAAACGTTCCACAGTGTCAACGGCGATATCCAGGGCCCAAAACTCAGGTTCTACTTTTTCTTGAACGTGCCTCACGTAATTACCCCACATATCTGGCGTCACTTCGTTTACACCTTCGCGGACCAATCACTCGATCTCTGCCATTTTAAACGATGTGTTTTTCGAAGCCTCATACTCCTTGACCATAATTCTTACCATTTCAATTGGGTTTAATTCACAATGGTATGGAGGAAGGCGCACAATAATGCGTCCTGTCTCAGCCGCGGTTTCGTCTATTACATACTTATTATACAACTCTTTGTGCAGATTTACTATGTTTTTTAATTCGGCTGTGACCATATCGTCGTCTGTGAAATGCAGACATTTACTTTTTGCCAGTTTTTAAGGTTGTCTTTTCTCTACGACATTATGGTCAATTTCTTTCTTATTTTTCACAGAGTGATAGGAAGCATTATTTGCATGGCTACGGTATTTTCCCTTCCAAATGTGGATTATGAGTTTAAGTTGGGTTGGGAGGTGGAAATAGAGGGTCGGTTATCAGATTTATAAAATGGACCTGGATTTTTTAAAGATTGATAGGCACTGTGACCATGTGTATTCACAAAACACATGGGAAAACAGGCTTCTTTGACACAATAATTTCAAAAAAATACTCTTTATATGTCTAGGTTTAGATTAATCTACCGCTAGCTATGGCTAACAATATTAAGAACAAAAATTCCCAGATGCAAGTGATTCTGCACTACAATTACATTTTGTTAAAGAATACTTATGCTAATTTGTCCGTTTACCACTGTTCAATTCCTACTGTATTTTATGTCTTGTGTATTGGTAAACTTAGGTTTCATGAACTGTCTTTGTTTAATTATAGTTAA
Organism: Sweltsa coloradensis; assembly: GCA_024449915.1. NCBI lineage: Eukaryota > Metazoa > Arthropoda > Insecta > Plecoptera > Chloroperlidae > Sweltsa > Sweltsa coloradensis. Next base: position 27,222 of record JAMZAV010006295.1, read on the forward strand.
TTGTGTGGTTATCAAAAGAACCTTTACGAGCAGATTCGATCATACTGCAAACCAGACGATATGGTTAAGGTTGTGACTGAATGCCTGTATAGTTCTTGGAAGTTAGTTATTTAGTTCATCTAATGTTTTTGGTCTAGTTAGTAGAAAATCAATACTCGTCTGCGAAGACAAATCGAAGAGCGCTGATTGAACATCGGGAGATGCGAATGCACGAAAGTAAAATGCAGGCAGAAGGACGAGAGTCGAGGGTGCAAGCTGCTACTGGCAAGAACGCATAGCGCGCGCGCCCTTGTGGAATGTCCGTAATATCTTCAGTGTTTTTTTTTATAAAGTGTTGTAAGAGTAATCATATCAATCATATCAGTGTATTCAACAAACCCATCAACCGTGCGAATCTAGCTGTGTGATCTACAACTTATCCTTTTCAACATCCACTGTTGTGGGAAACCACCAACGAGTCTTAAACTGCCAAAATACATTTACAGCCAGCACCATTGCCAGCACAGAGCGACATAATTGCGCAGCCACCAGGACAAAAGACAGAACTCACCAGTTAAAAATATAAGGCCCCGATTCATATACATTTATCCCGGGTATAGGTAGTATAAGGATGGTATAATGCAGGACATGGCAGGATAAGACCTGGTTAAGTCTGGGCAACACTCATCCAATCAAAAATTTCCAATGCAACAACAAACACAACAAATGTTATTTTCCATTGCATTCCACAGCCATGTAAATCAGCAAATTAGCAAAAGAACACTGAAAATTTCCACCATCTTTTGTTTTACTTTTTCATTTAGTGACAGGAGATTGAGTGAATTCATTAAAAGAAAAGAAAAGGCTTATTATTGCCGTAAATTTTGTTATAGCCTAGGACTATCATACCATTCTTTATCTGCATTAGGCTTTATAGTAATCAAAACTCGTTATTTGTGCGGGATGTGTGTCAGAACAAGGTCGTGCAGGCCTAGGGTTGGCTAAAAGAGGCCTAGGGCTTGTCAAACGTGTAATGTTTGTATTAATTTTATCTAGTCCTATAACCTAATGGAACTTTAGGCCTACACTGTTGTATTATGAATAATTTTCTACATCTGGGCCTTGGCCCGGGACGGTTTCTGATTTGTTTTATGAGAGTAATGACAACTTTTCTCGTTTTGCACATAGATGCAAAATTTAAAATGTCCGCCATCTGTTTACGTATTTTCTTATCCCCGGAAGGGGCGGGATAAGTCTTCATGAATTGGATTCGGAGTTATACCGCACTGCACGCACAGATTTTTTAATAGTATCACTGCTTGTCCACGTCACGTCACTTCAGTCCATTCACTATCGCCCAATTTGGGGGGTGGCAGATAGCATAGGAATTGAGATCAGCATCGTTGCTGCGTGATACCACAATATCCATTTCTCAATTGGGTCTGTTTTGAATAAAAACTGTTGTAATAAGTCGATAAGTATATTGATTTTTCTTGTTGTAAAATTAATTATTTTCTATATTTTTTATATTTCATAAACTACTCACTTGTTTTCACTTAAATGTAGAAGGATTTCGCGGCACCCCCACATAAGGTCTGCGGAACCCTGGTTGGGAACCACAGGTCTAGCATGTATATCCCCCAATCAATGTCCCATAAGTATGTTATGATTGTGTGGTTTTATGCAGAAATGTATTTGGTGTTCATAAATTGGTGCTATAGTAATATAGTATAGTAAAAACCCCTCTATGGTGCTGATGGACTCTCGTCCCATGGTCAGCGAGTATAAGAAGTGGGGCTCCATATACAGCTGCCATATGTGGATCTTTTGACAGGGCTTTAGTTTCGCTTTCTCTAGTCTCTTTACTGCCTCTTGTATGGTCTGTGCTTTCTACACCCTCCAATCCCGCAAAGGACGTCCAACCCATTCCTAGGTATTTGTTACCGTCGGACTCATTGAGCTGCTCGACCTCCGTCTCTCTCAGGATGATCTTTGGCTGCCGACGTACCATGTTCCTCTTCCCGGGCAAATTTGGTGCACTTTGCATTTAGCAATATCTAGTGTCTTCCCAAGGATGCCCAGGAAGAGGTCGAGCAGTTGTTATTGCTCGTGCGCTCCGTCCGCGGTCGCCGCCGTGAGCACTAGGTCGTCTGCGAAGGCTAACACAGAGATCTCCCATCATCGTTTTTGACGCCGACTCCCAGGGTTTCAATGGTCGCTAGGATCGGGTCCATGATACATTTGAATATCAGGGGGCTTAGCGGGTCTCCCTGGTTCACACCCCTATTTATCTAGATATTCACTGTTTGTTCTCCGCATTTGATGGCAGTTGTTATACCATTGTACATCCGAGATGGCTCGAGTGGAATGTTATCAGGGATCGCAGTTTCTGGTCGAGGATACCAGTATATATGCGCCCTAGCAGCGAGCCTATAGTTATTGGCCGCCAGTTCTTGGCTTGGTCCGGGTCTTTGTCAGGCTTCGGGATTAGGGTAGTACGATTTTGTTTCCAGCACGTCGAATAGAACTCCAGGATGTCCATGAGGGTGAATATCTTGAAAAGACCGTCCGCGGCACCGGGGATTCCCAAGTAGTGCCGCTTCAGCTGGTCCGGACTAGGTGCGCTTTTCCGATTTGTGTCGCGGATGCGATCGAACACTTCTATTCGAGAGATGTGTCCGATCTCACGCACCTCGATCTCTGGGTCTTTCCCAAAATACTTTGCTCCCTCACTAGACGTATCCCGACCCGCGCACCAAAGACTCGAATAGAGTTCTCGGACGTCTTCCGCGGGCGGAGTTACCTTATCCTCCGTTAGCTGTACCGTTTGATTGCCGATGATGTGGCTGGCAAGGGTTTTGGGCGCGGCTTTATACAGCTCTTGAGTATTAGCATACTCCGTGCGTTTGCGTTCAACTCTGTTTAGCCGGCCTCCTATTCCCTTCCTTTTATTTTTGGGTTTCTTCCCTTTACCTCCCTTTGCCGTTCCCATGCGCTTATTTGCCTGGTGGTCTTTCCTCTGGGAGTTAGTCCGTTTCGATTCCTCATTGCGAGTGCCGACTTCCCTTAGGACGTCGGCAAACCGTTCAACCAGGCCCTCGGCCTTCGCTATTAATGGTTGGATTGGAGGTCATCGATGAGGCAACTTAGCAGGGTATGATCTAGATCTTGAATGAGCTCCAGTATCTGGGCGTCTAGATCCATGCTTTCTAGCTCCTCGTTCCTGATGGCCTCGCGGACTTAAACTCGTGTCAGAGCTCGACCTACCGGTGGCTTGGCATTGGCTTTGGTACCTTTTCGACTGGGATCACTTTCGCTTCCCAAACTTACTGGGGCACCGCCTGGGAAGGGGGGTTCCGGTTCAACGCCTTTGGTCATAGAGAGATAGAAGTCTCGCTGTGCGTTCGACGAGTCCGTCCAGGTTGGGAGCGTAGTGTGTGCTACTTCCTGGTCTGAACTCGACGAACTGTCACTTTTGTCGGGCTTAGAAATATTCATCCGCAGCTCACGACGTTTTAGGTGTAGGAGCCGTTGCTCTATTAGGTTTCTACGCCCTCTAGTGCTGGCTCCTTCCCTGCGTTCGAGTTTGCCGTTTCCAAGGGGTGTCCTTGGAGACGACGAGACCGTGTCAGGATTTCCCAGGGAGTACTCTACTCCCCGGGTCGTCTCACTTACACTTTTGGGCCCCACTTCAGAAACTGAGGATGTTGTTTGAGAATTAGGTGTTGTGATTTTCGGGTCATCGTCTTTCTCAGTGGGGGTCGATTCCTCTGAGTCCGACTGCCTAATGGTCACCTTACTCGCGGTCCAAGTCCATGACTCCTCGGACGTTGAGTGTCTTGCGTTCAAATTGATTCCTGAGAGCATTTTTCAATTTCGTCCTTTGGCAGGCAGGTTAAGCCGACAGCTCTCCGTTTGTCGCTTATTTGTTTATTGGTCCTGCCTGTCATCTGGTCTTCAATTAGTTTGTTGATGTTACGCTTGCCATGGAATCTTATGGACAAGCGGTACAAACTTTGGATCTCGTCCTGTCTCCAGGAGTTCGGTCCAGGACGTTTCTGCCCTTATTGGGGTTCAAGAGGTCTAGGTCACCAGATGCCCCACTCTGCGAACTTTGCGCAGCCACCGCCTTAGCGTGGTGCTCCTTGTTGAAGTGCGTCGCTAGGCCCCGTCTGGCGTCAAAGACTCGAGTACACTCCGGGCATTTGTACGAGAGGTGTCGTCCTATGCAGTGTACGGCGTGCGAAGCAACCGCATGGATGCTCACATGGTCCCCGCCATCACGTCTTGGCTAATGAAAAACACTTCTATCGTCGATCTATCGTTTTCTTTAAGAGATGCATACAGAAGTTCAGCATCTGGAAAGTCTTGACCACAAGCAACTGTTTGGTCAGCTTGCCTTTCGACTGCAGCTTCAATGCCATCAGCTGCTCCTTTTCTGTGGCCGGTTTAAAATAATGGCCATGTGCCGCAGGAGAAGCCAATGTCGTACAGTCGCGTACAAAACAGATAAAAATTCTTCATCTGCCTATACTGTGATGAGGGACCATCCAAAAGGAAGTGAAAGATACTAATTGTTGGAAATTTTATTTTAGTAATTTTAAAGATGAGTCCAAGATGTGCCCAAATGGCTGCACTCCCATGGTCGCCACTTATGATATGATACACTTAAAAAAACAATGCTAATATGTAAGGTAGCCTGAGCTCTAGAAGCGCCGAAATTGTAACTTTGAATTTCTGTTGCCAGCTTGCAATTGTAGTTTTCAGAGAAGTCCACATGAAGAACAGCTTTATTGATTTTTAATTTCTCTTTACAGTCCATGTACGCAGAGTTTTGGGTTTTAATATTGAAGATTTGAGGGAGGGACCATAGTTGGATAGCTGAATTTCCAGAATCCAAGAGGGTTTGCAACGTCAAAACTATCATTGTATAATATAATACGAAATGCTTCAGGATTTTCTTGAAATAACCGGTTGTTTGTTAATACTTTGCCATCAGTGAAGTCTGTCAGCAGTAATATAGATGCATCGCTCTTAATGGCTTTAATGGTGTTCTCAAAGGACACATAACTAAAGTAACAGTCTATATCATGTTCCTTGCTCAATAAAATGGACTTGTGAGGTACGTGATATAGTTCTTTAAAAAAACTTGGATCTCATGAATCCACTTCGAAGCGGCCGATCCGATCTGTGTGCTACAACAACTGGATCATCTGCAAATGCCTTATCAAGAATATCATTTTCCCTTTCTCATTCTAAGAAGATGCACCTTCATTTTCTGTCTAATATAATCTTGTCCTAATTTGTGGATATTTCCCATTTCTTCAATAATATGGTGGATTGTAGAGGATGGTAAAATAAATTTAGACTCCAATTTGAAATAAAGGAGAGCAAGATTTTGATTATAATCATCTAAGTCAATTGTACCCACACTTGAGTTATTGCCATCTACGCCATTGCTGCATACTTCTGGTAGTCCTACACAATCAGTGTGGGAGTTGATACCCTCAATTGAGTCACTGCCATCTACAAGTTCTTGTACTGAGGTCCTTATTCTTTTTTGGTATGGCAACGCGATAAATGGGATGAAAACGATGTGGCGTTCATATACTCCCGGTTACAAGGTGTTTCTGGACACTTAATCCTACAGCCTTGTGAAATGTGATGTTTCAGGTGCTTGATGAGTGGACCTCGATATTCAAATCGCTTTTTGCACATTTCCACGGTGAACGTAAGTTAGTCTGATACAACTTGAGGCGGCAATTAACCAACATCTTTGGAACCTGCACAAATACAGATTTAGAGCTGCTCATTGGATTTTCAGAACTACACAAAATGTGAATGTATGTGACATTAGGCGTGAAATATTTAGTGTTTTTCATGATTTCTGGGAGACGTTTAATAAGTTTGTCAGAATGACAAACACAAACCGTATTTTCATCTAGCAACTTTCACTTTCAAGTTAAAGTTGTTGAAATTCATATACTGTAACTTTATACTATTTGTGAATATTTTCTTGGTAAATTAAGCTAAGATTTAAATTGTACATTTAAAGAGAAAGTAATTTAATTGTAATGTCAACAACTTTTAGTTTAACCAATAAGCTGCAAAAATAATCCATAAAACAGTTCAAACCTTTGTGAAATGGCCTAAGCTCCGAAACCAATGAATACGTTTTCACTTCAGCATTTTAATTTTTAAGTAACCGGTACCTTAAGGGGCCATAACGATAACTATATACACGAGACAAGGCATGAAATGTCAAAATATGTTACAACCCATTCTCCTCTTTATTTCCTAATGAACAGAAAGAAGTTCGTATTAAAAATAGTTGTGCACAGGTGGGGGCTGTTCCGGTGCCATATGATCTGGGGGCTGGTTCTATCGGCTGTGGCGTCGGAAGAGCGCTACCACCCATCGCGCTGCCTTCTTGTCCCCCTCCCTGACCCTGGGACTGTTGCAGCTGTGATGGCTGTACTTGCACTTGCTGGGGTTGGGGTGTGCTGGTTGCCATCATTGCAGTGAACGTTTGCAACATTTGTTGCTGAAATAACGCTAACTGCGCCTCTACCTTCTTTGCCACAGCCTCTTCCACGGTAATTGCTGCAATAGGTAGGGGTACCGAGCCTCCTTCAACTTGTTCGGGGTTATTTACGTTGCCATTGTCAGACATATTGTTGTCAGCCATAGCAGTGCCTTGCGGCCCTTGCCTAGTATTTACCATTACCAATACTATGATCTACACTACGCTAATATAAACAACATAAAGCCACACAAATATAAACACATAAACCTCCCAAATTACAAAAAAAAAAAAAAAAACAGAAACTAAACAGATACTAAAACAGAAACTAAACAGATACTAACAAACAAGCAATTACGAGACGGTTACCAGGACAAGCTAGTAATTATCTACTTTTAATTATGTCACCCTTATTCAGAGCCCTGCAGTTGGTCGCCAAGCTGATATCCTTGCATACTCCATCGACTATTGCAGTCCCCATAAATTGGGGGGCTGGACAGTGTACAGACGGAACAGACATTTTCAATGCTCCTACAAGTACTAACAAAATTGACGACGGACCAAAGAAACACATAATACTAACAATGAATAATAATAAACTAATAAAATAAAAGTGATACTATAAAGTTATAATCAATGATTAACCAAAAAAACGCGGAGGATGTGACGCACTGGCTGTAGAATGAGAGGGGGTGTTGATCAGCGTCGGGGTTGAAGGTCGGCGTCGGATCTCGTCCACGCAGCCAGGCAACCCTTCACTTTGATATAGATATTGACCACGTCCACACTCGGTGACAAAACCAATACTTGACACAAGCACACGTTCACTTCTCCCCTGTACTACAACTTTGTATCCACGAGCTCACCAGTCACCAGACACACGACCCTTCACTTTGATATAGATATTGACCACGTCCACACTCGGTGACAAAACCAATACTTGACACAAGCACACGTTCACTTCTCCCCTGTCGCAGACGTCGCAGACGAAAACACAATATTATGAAAACAGCTGATCGTTGTAAACAAAGTGACGTTTGTCACGGGAAAAGTTCCATGTAGCACGTGGTCGCAGATGATGACGTTTACATTTGATAATCGGGCCTTATCAGGCCAACACGGCCTTCCCCGTCACACACACGCACACACCTCCTCTTCTCAAGCTCGACACGACCTCTCTGCTGGTTGCCTCTCACATCTCGGTGTCCTGCGGACAACCCTCCCTACTATACACCCCTCCCTCATGACTGTTAGTCGGTTCAAGGTAAGAGCCCCCTAGGAAACCTGTTGTGTTGTTTCTATTTAAACCTGCCTGTCGTGTCCTTGGTCTGGTCACTTCTCTACTTTTGAACTGAGTAAACTTTGTTCTGGAAGCTTCTACCAACCCTCATACGATGAAGACGTAGCAGGATAGCACGTAAGCCATGGTGCCTGGAGCATTATTTCCGCGTTCATCCGTGCTCCCTAACGTCAATGAAAAACTGTTACAATGATAAAATTGTACCCAAAAAACAACTTAAAACGTTAATAACTTTTGTAAATCAATATCAAAATCTATGAACTAAGCGGCTATCTCTTAGTTCTCCTCATGTCTTCCTATTTATCTACTTTAAATTAACAACATACTCCGTTAATGACCTTAATGAGATTAATTACTAATTATTCCCTTCCCCTTGCTTCTGTCATTACTATCCTTTAATTAGTAATTATTAATAACAGTGTTGATGACCGTTAAACATTGTTGATACTTAAATACAGGTTTTTACTAATATTAAGAAGTTCATATGCAAATTCACTTGATTTGCATACTAAAATCTCGTATTATTTGGAAATTTGAATACGGTAGGGCATGGATGTTACAAGTAGCCTGCAGTAAACTACAGTAAACTAAATAAATAAACACTCTAATTGGGAAAAAGAAACACCAATCATTAGGCCTACACAAGATTAGAATATGAGAAAATTAATTAAACTTCACTTACCTCCTACATTCATCATCGAAAATTTCCCGAATCGGAAGCGGATCGACCTTGACCCTTTCTTTGATGGCAGTTAGGAGTTCATTGCAGTCCTTTCTATGTTGGTTTGGAAGGAAGAGAAGTCTCATAATTTTCCCATTAACTTTCATGGAGGCACGACCCCTACATCCTTCCGACCTTTTTACCTGCATGGGTACAAAATAGTTAATTTTTGACTGCACTGCCTTGCCTTGCTCCAGGCTCAGACACACTTGCTAATGAGTCTAACAGAAATTTGGGCTTTACAATTGGCTTGTGACCCAAAATTTCCATAAAATCACCCCAGTACTGCCAGGTAGGTGTTGGATCACCAGACCTCAAGGCCCTTTTCTTGGCAAGGAATGTTTTTTTTAAATTGTCAAACTTATTGAAGCATTGGGACCCACTTCTATCGAACCCGCTTTTCTTCAATACTGTGGCTATTTGGTCCAAAATGTGTGAATGGCCTTTTTTACTTTTTACAAATTTGGCTTTAAATTCTGGCTGTTTGTAAATTGCCAACAAAGTTTCAGTTTCTTTTTCCGAAAAATATTCGATAGAAGACATCTCGGCAAAACGACGCTTTCAACTTAACCTTCAATATCAAATAATGGCGCAAAAATGAGATCGGAGTGGGTGAACCTTGGATCCAGTTGTGTTTGTTGTTAAATTGTGTCAAGTTACCGCCTTATGAAGGTTGGTCGAATGCGGGTAACGTAGCTACGTGTTCATGCCTACTTTCACATCGTTTGGTCGAAAAAGAAGGCGTGTCCAGGTAGGATGCCCGTAATGAAAACGGAAAATAGAGGTGTGTATGTTTTTTTACTTTTTTCCTCTAAATTTGTTTTGGAAATTGTAAAAAGTGGTGTTATGTTTTTTATTGTATTTTCGCATTTCTCGCATTGCAATACATTGATACAATCAATCGTTATAACTTAAAAATAAAATGTATAGTGAATTGCAATAATACGTGCGTAAGTCACCCACTCACCACAGTTTTTATCTCGCAAAAAGGCCCTACCACCTAGTGATTGCTCCTGCAGGAGTTCAAAAGTGGAAACACAATACTAGCATTATTTAATCAGAAGAAATCATTTTTTTTAAAGTGCAAGTATTGTTTTCGTTTTAGCTAGTTTTTATCGGCAAGTTTTTAGTGAAAAGTGACTTAGAAGTAAGAATAGAATTAACTGTGTTATTTTTTAAGCAAATAGGAGAATATGGTTTTATTTAACCATTTGGCCGCGTTATTTTGGTTTTATTAAATAAAACTAAAACACACACCTCTACGCATTCATACAGCTGACCAACAGCCTGTCACATCACTGTAGGCCACACATTCATAGTTTTGCCATCATTGCCTGTGCAACCACAAAGATGATGTGGTTTGCATTAAAAACTACTTTTCCCTCAGTAAATGTCCGCGATCCTTCTCCAATCCATAATGGCTCGAATACTAACTTTGTGTATTTACTTCCATTTTAAGCGTAAAACCACTTTTAATATGCATTCAAACACAATGTTTTTAACGCTATTACATGTATTGCGCCTATGCTGACTCCCCCCGAACGAGCGGCCATATTGACGAACGCGCGCAAATTTGTGAATTTGTGAATTTGCAAATTTGTAAATTTGTGTACATTCTCTTGTTTCCTCGAATGGCATTGAGCTAGTTCAACTCGCATAATAAATGCAACAACATAAGGATCGCTTAACACTAATAAACGATTAATTATCGGCATTATATTCAATTGCCGTTTAATTAGTTATGTAGTACAAGGAAATTATAAACATTCAACAATTAATATCTGCAACAATAAATTCCTCTTACTAATTATTTTTAACTTGAATCATAATAATAAAAATAATACCAAGATAAATAAATAAATAATACCCAATACACACAGTGTAAATTTCTCACTATTGACAATGGCATTGAGCTAGTTTAACTTGCATAATAAATGCAACAACATAAGGATCGCTTTACACTAATAAACTATTAATTATCGGCATTATATTCAATTGCCGTTCTCTAAGTTATGTAGTACAAGGAAATTATTAGCATTCAACAATTAATAACTGCATTTACATCAATCAAAAACAGTTTCGTCAAAAAAGTGTTAACTCTATGAATTTATGTACCAGTGCTGGCTGTATTGTGTCGAGATAAATCGTAATACCCCTCTGATTATTTATAATTTAATTATTGTGATCGCATTTTTGTTGTGAAAAAAAAGTAGGAATAACTTGGAATTTATTAAGTGCCTCGTTGTAGGCCTATCATTAGCCCTAATAGGTTACTTTGAAAGAAAAAAGTTTGAATGAGTTAGCAAAGTAAATGATATTTAATTAATAATCATCATAACTCAGTTCCAACTATATTTCGGGTTGAGTGGTGGTTTTTCGCCATTATTTAGGGCATGAAACTGTAGATACTAAGCTTGCCAGACTCAGTGTTTCTTCCACATCATCTAACTCCTCCCTCTCCACCAATTTACTCCACTCTCTTCTGTCCTCCCACAGCTTTACTCTTGCCACATGCTCCCACACTTCATCCTGTTTTCCAACGTCTTCTTGAATTAATCTTTCCCATTTCTCTCTTGGCCTTCCTACTCTTCTTTTCCCCTCCTCTGCCGCTTCAAATTCTCGTCTTGGAATCCTCTCTCTGCCCATCCTTTTCATATGTCCAAACTATCTAAGACGTTCTCTTCCTAGCTTTAGCTTCAATCTCTTCAGTCCCAGTTATTTCCTTATTTCATTACTTCTTATCTTGTCCATCTTTATAACTCCCTTGATATTTCTTAAAAACTTCATTTCTGCTGCTTCCAGCTGACTCTTCTTTTGTTCCCACTGCCCATGTTACTGCCTATATGTTAGTATAGTTTTTTTATTTTACATTTTTGTGGGAACAACTCATTCCATAGTAACTTTCTCACCAATTGGTAAAACCCTTCTGCTTTTTGTACTCTAGATGATACTTCCCTACACACTTTTGCATCTTTTGTCAATATACTTCCCAAATATTTAAATTCTTCTTTTTCTTCTAAGACTTCTCCACGTAGTACAATATTTTCCCGGTCTCTAGGCCTGCCCTTTGTCTTCTTTTGCTTACGCAAACATTCACTCTTTTTCTGATTGATTTTTAGACCAAACTCTGTAGTAACTTCATTCCATCTGTCCACCTTCTCCTGCACTTCTCTGGCACTCTCACCCCAAATCAACACATCGTCCGCAAACACTAAGGTTCTTGTGTCTCTTCCATTTGTATTTGGTTTCACTCTTCTTATAATTTCATCCATTACAACAGTAAAGAGTGTTGGAGATAACACACAACCTTGTCGCAAGCCCTCATTTACTTGGAACCATTCTGACCTACAAATATGGATATAAACACTTGGATATAATTTCGAAACCTTAAAAATGATTTTTTTCTTTCGGAGTCACATTCGAGATTCTTGCAGCCAGATACTCATATTATTCTGGTTTGACGAATACGATATTTATTTTACTTTTACTCTCTCCCCCCTTCTTCAATTGTTTTTCTTATGTTTACTTATTTTCAAAGGTATTGATTGAACATTAATTATCCGGACCTCTTCATGAGATTGGATTAAAAGCACTTTTTTTTATTGTACCAATAAAATTCTACGAAGCCATGAGTCATCGCACGGCTATTTATCCTATCTAAAAATAGTAAATAATTTGCAGACGACAGACAGACAGACAGACAGACAGACGGACAGACAGACAGACAGACGGACAGACAGACAGACAGACAGACAGACATACAGTGACAGCGCACGCGCAAGTTGGACTTCGAGGTCTCTGGTTTGATTCCCACTTCTCGCAATTCTGTCTGTCTACGACTTTCAATGGTTTTCCCATCTGGAACTGTTCAATCCTTGTTTGGTTTCCCCTTACATTTGTCAAAATAAGCCCAACATAACAAGATAAGATTAGGCACTGGAGACGATCAACGAAAATACATTCATAACATAATTGCAGAAGTACATTCAATACCACATTTTAAGATCGCGGACATGCAAATATTACACAACAACACCGGATCATGACACATTTAAATTTGTCACAACATAATACTATGTTGACTTTATTGATTCATCGGCAATTTCCGTATGAATAAAAATTATCACGCAAACCGAAGTCAGATCGTTAGTGAAAATAATCACATTCTTGTAGCGCGTCATTCTGGTGAGTAACTGGATGCTGAACAGTGTGAACCTCAAGTCAACTCACTTGTTGCATATTATTATCCGTCTGCCGGCGTCGCGATGTTCTTTGTCCCCGAGTGTACTCTATATGTGTGACCCACATAAGCGAGGATATTTTAGTGCATTGATTCCTACACTACACTACACACACTACACACCCATTAATTAGTAAAATACACCTAATATTGTCGAAACTTGCTGCAAAACAAAATCAATAATTTTTTGTTGGGTGCCTGGTCATTCTGGTATTTTAGGAAATGATGTCGCCGACCAAAGTGCCAAAGAAGCTGGTAACAAAACACATGTTGATTGCCATTTAGTTGTAACGCCTGATCTAAAAGCATTCCCAGGCGGACGTGTGTTGTCCGCGCTCTTTGCTCTGGTCTCATTGGGCCTCCACAGTACATGGAGTTAGCTTCTGTTGCTGCTGTATGTGTTGTTTGTTCAAGTCTTTGCTGTGTCCTCGTTCTTATACGTCATTCTGTTTAATGTTTGTTTTCTTCAGGAGGTTATCTGTTCTGTCCAGACTGGAAGGTTTAGTTCTCTCTTTATTCTGTCCAGCTTCGTCATCTCAGTGTTGTGCTACGTCTGTTCCGTCCGTGCAGCCTGAGGAGTTGATGTACATGAAGTGCTATGTTCTGTTCAATGTGAGATTAGAGCCTTGACACGGTTTATGTGCCGTGCTTTTTTCTGCTCTTGTTCGGCTTCCACAGCTTATGGCTTTGGCTTCTGTTTCTGCTGAATGTGTTCAGTTAATGTCTGTTATTTTCTTTATTGGTTATCCTTGTCATCATACATAAGAAAAACAACAACAAAAGGCTTTAAGAAATCTTTAAGAGAATGTCTGTTTTGTCCGGATTGAAAGGTTTTGTTCATCGTCACGATGAACCTCGTTACTTATACAAATATCACTCCAATAAATTCTATCTCTTGGAGCTTAAGTGATAAAGTTCAATGCGATTTAGGAACGCTTCGATGCACTTGACGTGCAGCATCGATATGACCTCGCCGCCCCGCACCTACATTACGTAAGCGTACACTTACATACAACACACCCACATTCACTCGCAGCAGTCTCGCCTCGCAGTCGGTCTGTTGTTCTTGTCGCAGGCGGAGTTGATCGATTGAGATCGAGTCAGAACCGGGACTTTGTGGTGGTGGAGACACAAGGTCGTAAATGCGCGCCTTAAGCTCAAAGTATTCTTCTTCAAACACGGTTCGTTCATTTGCCAGCTCATCGTATGAATAACTGTCAGCTAGCAATTATTCCAACTGTGTTTGAATACGATCGAATTCGGACCAGCAGTCGTCGATACTGCTGACTCGAACGGACAAAAGAGAATGTGGTTTTGACAAGTCAAACTTGTCAACGAGTGTCTTATGTCGAGTAAGACGGGCCTTGACGTGGCCACGCTGCTTGACAAGCGCCTTGACCTTGGATGCGTCGGCCATGGTACAAAAACGTATGACAGGCAATGCTCAAATACAACACGAATAAATATAGGTAGACAAGAGTATGATTGGCTGAATGTTAGGTTTAAGGCATGGAAAAAATAGGCTTGGAATAATGAAAGAGAGGTAGGCCTAGTGAGAAAGAAACTAGATGGGAAGGAACTTTGTACACTAACCTTGGCAAAGGTGATGTAGGTCACTGGGTCAGGCATCAGCTGCCTGCTTCCGGTCCAAGGTTGGCTGCCAAGTGCCTTATTGTTACCTTATTTCTTACTTTCTTGTATTCCTCCCACGTTGATTGCCTTCTAAAAATCTGAATTCTTTGCGCAAGTGGTCTCTCCTATGCATGGATTTCCTAATCTCTGCTGTTAACCATGGGGCTGGCTTACCTTTAACTCTTAATTTCAGGGGGTGTGCATGCTCATTAGAGGTTCTACGACTACTTTAACAAACATTTCTAATTTATCATCTGCACTTACGGCCATACCAATTTGGTCAATGGGACCACTTAAGATATCTTCATCTACTTGCTTCCAATCAACATTCTTATAATTTCTAGTATTTACAAATTTAGGAAGAAATCTTTGCTTATCAATCTTACGAACACAATAAATTAATTCATGATCACTTAATCCTACACTTATAATACCTGACTGAATAATATTTTCATTGTGATTTGCATAAACATGATCAATTAAAGTAGCTGACCTATTATAAACCCTAGTAACAGACAGACATCAATTGTACCAATCCATGTGATCTAGTGAGAAATTTGAAATTATTTACTGGTAATGTCGTCTTACTCAAATCAATGTTGAAATCACCTAGAAAAAAACAATTCATTAGCTTCCGATTTTAAATTATTTACTAAACTATCAAAACTAACCAGTAATTACATACCTTAAAGCTCATGTGCTAGTTGCTGTCAATGTGATATTTAAAGCTTGCAATGCACTTCACGTGCAGCATTCGATATGACCTCGCCGCCCCGCACCTTTTGACTTCCATCTGCACTGCATGCACAGCCTAGGCCGGGGAGCCTCGCCTCGCAGCGTTCTGTTTTGTCTGTTCTGTCCAGACTGGAAAGTGTTGTACTCTCTTTATTCTTCGAAAAGCAAACCAGAAATTCACAAGCATACATACATACATGATACTTTTTCATTTTTTCTATAATACCAAAATGTTGGTCGCATGATGAAAAGCTATGGCCGGGGACGATTTTTTTTATCTATGATCTGTAATGAATTACGATGATTTCTCGAGTATGTGACTGAGCTTTAACAACATTTTAATATTCCTATTTTGTCCCCCACAACTATCGCTATACAGAGTGATTACACACTCAGGAACACGGTCCTTGATGTGGAGCATAAGGCATGAGGCTTTCTCTTGTGGCCCTCTAGATGCCACATTTTCACTCCAGACGTACATGAACCCAGTATTGGTAACTTCGTTGTATATGCCCAAGTTGTACGTCCACGTCTGACGCTTGTAATACACTATTCCTGTCGTTAAGACAGGTGTTGGGAGTGTCTTTGTAAGTCAAAGATAAGTACGGCCTTTGTTCGGTCAGTTTTTGCTGCAATGGTTAGTGTGTTTCGTTTTAGCAGCCTCTGCCTTTAACTAATTCGTATCATCCTCCCTTTTTAGTTCAACCTTTTCAGGCCCATCGGCCAACACGTGATTTTTTGCAATAAAGCGGTCATCCGTATGTGGCCGATGAAAGTGCAAGTTGAATTTTGTTTTTAAATGTGTCTGTTAGACAAGACTGAATTCTTAGTCTCATAACAAGGGAGTAGTTTCACAGAACTATTGAACTGTGAAGATATTCTAAAAGCGCATTTTGATTGACATAATTTTTTATGAATGTTACGATCTCATCTATAGTTTCTTTCCGTGTTACATTTTTAGGACTTCGTCCTGTGTTGCCATGACACACCACAGAAAGACCATTCTATTTATAGTGTTTGATCAAACACTTAAGACGTAAAATTTTTATTTTGTGCACAAATAAATACAGCCGTTCACAAACGGGAAAACCCTTGAAGTGCTAATATATTTTTGATCTCTTCCTTACCACGGCTTTTTTATATGTGAGCTCCGAGTCATCGTTGAATTACATTGATTGATTGATTAGATATTGCTTTACGTCTCATATTTATGCAACTTGGCTAATCGAGACGAAGGGAGGGACGTAAGGGATGACGTGGAGGGAGAAGGGGTGGACAGGCCTGTGCTGGTCAGAACCAGCCACAAGCATATGGGGAGGGCAGGAGTTCCCCCACGTCGTGGTCGTCTCCGTCTGTGTCATCATCTGTCCGCGTTGTCTTTGTCGTCGCCGTCGGGGAGGTAGTCAAAGGGAAGGGGTTCCCCGACGACTTGAATTACATGACAAAACTCTTAGCTCACCCCTTATGATCAAGTGAAATAAAATTACTAGCTTGAATCATGATGGACTTGAGTTCATAAGGGTGACTTATCCATGTGATTGCAGTTGACTTTGACAGGAACAGTAATTAACAGAATTTAACGTTTCACACAAACACATACAAAGTTTAAAAAAAGAGACTAGAGATAGTGTGAAAAAAATAAGCTGGAAAACAAAGTGCAAATCACTGCGCATTGCAGATAGCCTTCTATGGAGGGTGTGTGGAGCTTGTTACGCCTTGTTTAGGTGTTCAAGTCGGTTTTGTAACCCAGTATCATTGTGGCCTCACTAAGGTCATGTACGCTGTTCTGTGAGTGTGCACATTGCTTTCTTTATAAATTTCTTACGTAAAGTAAACCTTTTAAATTCAATTTGAAATTCATATATATTTAGCAATCAGAAAATTCGATGGGCACTGATAACTTTACTGTTTTGTGCACTAAAACCCCAATAACAAACTAACTCAGAATAATAAGCTGAGTCGTGTGTATGCCATGTCTTTCACTGAAGGTGCGAGGTGGTCTTCCATACTTTCTCGTCATGAGGAAGTTGTGTTGGCGCGAGTACGAATAGGGCACACACACATCACCCATGCCTATCTTTTGACCAGAGATAAGATTGCTCCGAATTGCGACACGTGTGATGTGTTGCTTTCCGTTCATCATTTGTTGACTGACTGCTTTAAGTATGATGGTTTGAGAATTGCAAGGGCCCACATTCTGCTCGATTACGCACATGCCCAATGTGGTTAAAAGAACAAGCAATCCTGGAATTATCAATCACTAAAAAAAATTTCCCTCATGAGGCCCGACGGCGCATTGGTTCGGCACAGCCAGTAACCTCTTCCGTTTCATTTGCTTCGGGAGTACAGAGTTCGTCCTCCAGCAGTAGAGAGGCAGAACTTCTGGCACAAAACCACGCTTTGCAGGAGACGGTACAACAGTTGTCTAAAACTGTGCAACAACAGGCGAAACAAATTGAAACCTTGACTTGTCAACTCGGTGAAGTCCTTGAATTTTTAAAAAATTCAAGAAATTCAATGCCGAATGTGATTCCTTATAAACACTGCTCACCTTCAGAAAAGCAAAATGCTGTTACATCAACGCCGCAGATGCAACCAGCACGATCTCCTTCAGTGGAGGGTTGTGTTTCTGCACGTAAGCAGAGCGCACCAGTAGCAACATCTTCCAGCACTACTACTAGTGCATTTAAAAAAATATCAACAACAACAACAGTGGATTCGTTGATTCCCACTGTTGTTCTTCAACGTGCTCAAACAAATATGGGCACAAAAAACAAAAAAATTGATCGAAGAAAGTTCAGTTCTTCGGAAGAGGACATGGTTTCTGATCCGCTAATGGACCAGAATCCAGAAACTCTTTTGAGAAACTTAAATGGATGTAAATAGCAAGTCTTCACTCATCACCTAGGCTTCTTGGATACCACACTCGTTAGATAAACTTCTCATTAATATTTTTCAAACTTCAAATACCAAGCACATTATAGTCAACTTTATCTCGTGGAATTGTCGAGGTTTCTACACAAACCGAGAAGAACTGCAGATCATTGTTAGAGACAGACAACCTAAAGTCATTCTACTTCAGGAAACTCTCTTTAAACTCACTGATAATCCAAAATTCAAACACTACACAATATACCGTCTCGATTTCACTCATCGGCATAAATTCAAAATGTGCCACCTTATACGTCTGCAGAACATATAATCACATAAGACAACATGTAAACGGCGTAACCCAAAATTTATTCAATGCCCACACACCACCCAGTACAGACGCATTAATAAAAACAGATCAAATACCGTATAAACTTAGGTACATTCAACAATACTTCATGGAATTAAGTTATACGAAGCAAATATTCACAAATCATGTAAACATCACATCGAGGATATTATACAGCGAAGCAAGAAAAAATAGCGTATAAAGAAAAACCCATGTCACAACTGGCCTCAAGTTTGGAAAAACGTAAATAATCATTACATCTCCTCCGAAGTCAAATCCTCATGGTTTAAAGTAATTCACAACCTAATAAGCACGAACGAACGGTTAAGTAAAATTAAACTGGTCGCGTCACCAACATGTAACAAGTGCTTACAAACTGACACCCTGGAGCACCGGTTAACTGCTTGCGACGGTGCTGGCGTGATCTGGGGCTGGTTTGCTAAAGAAAGCTATTATTATAAGGCTATTCGACCGCGTTTTTCTATTTTCCAAAGTACGCTACCAAGTCAAAATAAAGTGAATGGCTTTGAAACCTGGCTCTTTTAGAAAATAAAAACTATTTTTGTCAAATTTTTCTGATTCGGTATACGGCCAATATCGCCACCTCAAAATAATTTCAATTCGCCAAGGCACACCATTCAACGTAGGGTGTTGTGTTTTTGTGACATTTATTTTCAACTGGTTTTCCATAGACTGAATGAGTTTTTTTTAAAACACTTGTCTTTCTGCGAATTGTTTCGTTTGGCGGAAATAAAAAACGGTCAAAATTAGCACGAAAAAAGTTCGCAGCAAGATATTTACAATCCCAGACCAACCTATAGAAAAGACCCGTCAAATTAGTACTCAAACGCGCACCTACTGTGAATGTTGCCTTTCTGGCGAATAGAATTTAATTATGTTTAGGTAAGTACGAGAATTGGCGCCGTTTAGATCAGAAATTTAGAGTTTTATTTCTAAATGGGGTTTCCAGCCACCTATGAGGCAAAGGTGATATTGTTAACTTCTACAAGGCAAACAGGAAGAACCTGGCACAAATTTTCCTCCGATGCCATCGTTGGCGGTTTTTTTAATAAACTTCATTGTTTCTACTGGTTTTATTTATTTTTATTTTTAGATAATTAGTTTTATTTATGTTGATATGTCCAAAACGTGTCCTTGTCCTTAATTTGATTACTTTTTGCTGTTTTTAAAACTTGTTTATAAATTTTTAAATATGATTTAACGTAAGTTTGAAGGAATGTCACGTTTTGGAAACGAGTTTTTATATAAAGAAGACTTCTCTTATTTAAACTCGAGATTTTTATACCCTTCGATATCCAGTTTTGCTTTTTATAGAATGGTTTATTTTTTATAGTTTTAAATGGACAATTTTCACTGATATATGACTGCAGCTTCTGTATAAATGTATTGTATTTATCATCAGCCAATTTAGCTTGTGATACATCATCCCACATTTCTTCTTCAAGTCTCTCGATAAGATTATCTAATGTGGTATCATTTAATAATTGAATTGTTTTTGTTGTTGTTGGAGGAATAAAATTGTTACATTGAATTTTGATTTCTTGAGCATAATGGTCGGCAATACCAAGGTTAAGTACCTGTGTCTTGAATGGAAGTGTAGTATTTGTTGCTATGTTGTCAATGATGGATGATGTTTGCCACCTTTGGTCAACTCTAGTTGGTTCATTTATGGTGAGTATAAGGTTAAATGAGCTAAGGAGATTAATTAGTTGATCTTTATTCGGGTCTTTACTATTTGGAGAGACGTTTACATTAAAGTCACCCAAAACTACTAAATGTTTATTTGATTTTAATAGTTTAGAGATAATTTTTTCACTTTTTCCTAGAAAGGTTTTAATGTTGCCATTTGTGGACCTAAAAATGACGACAATTATGATATTAGAGACCGCTAGTGTGTGTTTATTGGTACTTAAATTCAATTCAATGCAAGCACATTCAAAATGTAAATCACAACTATACTTAGTAATTGTTGGTTTCTGAGTTACAAGCTCAAACAGTGTGTTGATCACAAAGATTGCAACCCCTCCATGTATATGATAATTTCTGCAAAACGAGGAAACTAGTGTGTAGTTATAAATCACAATACTGTTTATACTTTCACTTGCTTTTCCAGTGCTCTGATATACATAGCACATCAACAGTTTCATTTTTCGTACTGTGCTCTTCTAAAATGATATCTAAGTCCCTACTTTTTGTAAGTGTAAGGCCTTGAATATTTTGATGGAGTATTCTAATAAATGTTGTACTTTTTATATTGTTGTTTATGTTGGGTGTGTTAGAGGCGGAGTGTTAAGGCTAATGAGAGGTGTTTTGTCATTAGTGTTTTTATCAGCCACGATAATGTCATTATGGCTTGGTATGTCAACTAGTCAACTACGCTTAGATTTGGATTTATTGTATTTATATGATTTTAAATGAAGAGGTGGTGATCTAATATTTATTTGACGCTGTTTTTGCTTCTTCCGATAATGATCAGTAAGAATTTCTATTAACTCTCTGGGGGACCATGGTTTTTGAATTCGAAGTTTTTGCCCAAGACCCTCACTTGCCATTAGTTCCCTTAGTTGTTGATAATTATAATTGGAGAATTGCCTTATACCACTACTTCGGGTTGTCATGTGGTGGTAGGTTGATTCTCCCCAAGAAGAAGCAGCTGGTACAGCGTCCTGCTTGGAAGTGGACGCCTGGGCCGTCTCAGACGTTCGCAAAGAGGCTGGCATCTCAGACGTTCGCAAATAGGCTGGCATAAGAAGCAGCTGGTACAGCGTCCTGCTTGGAAGTGGACGCCTGGGCCGTCTCAGACGTTTGCGACTAGGCTGGCATCTCTTCCGACGCAGGACAGTGTAGGCCTACAACGTTCAGTTTGCATATGGATGTGTGTCTATGTATTGTCATCTCCTCCGACGCAGTGGACAATACAGCGCCCTGTGCCGAGCCAGATGATCGCACCTGGGCTGGCGTCCCCTCTTGCGGTTTCGAAGATAGGGCTACCTGGAGTTGTTGGAAGTCTTGATTCTGGGAGATAGAATATCCAGGACGAGATTTGTCCGATTTTTCTGCAGTTAAGGGAGTAGAGTCTTTTAGAGGGAGTGTTAGAGTATTTGAATTTTTCGTTTTGTGGTAGCTGACCTCTTCGGCTGGTCCAAAGCAGGCACACTCTCATCTTTGGTAGAAGAACTTGTCAGTTGGTCTTTGTCCCTGCATTTGTCCTTGATGTGCTGGAATTGTTGGAAGTCTTGATTCTGGGAGATAGGCTACCCAGAACGAGATTTGTCAGATTTATCTGCAGTGGAGAGAGTAGAGTCTATTAGAGGGAGTGTTATAGTATTCGAATTTTTCGATTTTGTGGTAGGCCTAGTTGACAAATACTCAGCTAAGTAAACAAAGGATCTTGTGTAGTCTTCGGCTGGTCCAAAGAAGGCACACTATCCTCTTTGGTAAAAGAACTTGTCAGTTGGTCTTTGTCCCTGCACTTGTCCTTGATCTGCTGATCGTTTTCAGAACAAGTAGTCTCTATGGTTGTATCCTCTAACGCTGGTTGACTCTCTGTCCCATTTACCGTATTAGAAGTTGTTTTCTTAGAATGGTTATCCCTGAAGTTAGGCCTACTTTCCTTGTGCTGAGTAGATGTTGTTGGTACATCATGGAAATTTTTTGCTGTAGTATTTGTGAGCCTTCTTTTCTGCACCCGAAAAGTAAACGAATCTGGGCATGGCTTCCAGTCCATTGTACTAATCATTTCAATGATCATATTATGTAATTTCAAGGTTCCTTTGCTATTTGGATGAAGACCATCAATTGAAATATCAGATGGTGTTAACCAATTATTAGTTTCAACAAAAACTACCTCAAGTGTACTGCACACCCATTTCAGAGAAGAATTAATCTCGGATATCACGTGGTTTGGAACATCTTTACGATATAGCAAACTTGTGTAAGCTATGTCAGCATTTGGGTAATTTTTTTTAACAGCTGGCAGTAATTGGTAGACGTTATCCATTATCTGTAATGGCTCTAGATATCTTACAGAATTTGTGCCATTGTGGATTACAACAGTTCTCATGTGTAGTTTGGCAGGATTTTGGTCTTCTTCTATCAATTTTTGTAACTGGTGAGGCTGAATTCCTGGATATACTCGAAGAGAATATTTATCTTGAGACACATATTCTTCTCTTTGGCATCCTTTAAAAATAGAGTCACTTATAACTAGTCCCACTGTGCTAACAGTCTTTGTTAGCTCGCTTTTAGATGTTTTAGTCTTTGTGAATTCACAGTTGGGCGTGGGTACAGACCTAGGACTGGTAGTGTTTCTATTATTCTTTGATCTTTTATTTGTACTTACATCAAGAAGGATAGGCATCGTCGTCTAAGTATTCCAGTGGTAGGTACCTGTTACTAGTTTTTGTGATCTGTGTCCATTTAGGTCTAGGAGGTTCCTTGTAGCTTATTGTTGTTGTGTGCTGAACAGGAAAACGTTTCTCTGTTTGTGGATTAGCATTTAAACTTGTTTTACTGTATGCTTGAGGTTTTTGATAATATGCACATGCCTTCCTGTGTGGCATTAGTAATGGAGAAGGTTCCTTGTAGCTTATTGTTGTTGTGTGCTGAATGGGAAAACTTGTCTCTTTTTGTTGATTAGCATTTAAGCATGTTTTACTGTATGCTTGAGGTTTTTGATATGCATATGCCTTCCTGTTTGGCATGAGTAATGGAGGTCTAGGAACATCGTTGTGACGGACAGTGTGGATAGTGTGGATATAACTCTTTGGTGACAAAATAATACACTGCTTCCTCGAAAGTATTTTGATTACTTCTAGGTGGCAGTGCATTAGAAACTTCGCGCGTCTTTTCGTTGCCATGGCAACGTTACTTTTGTTATAATGTAATTTCCATTTACACTACTTATCAGATCAAAATAAAATTAACATATTCGTGACCGGACGGAAATTCTAAATGATTTGGCCACCTCAGATTTTGTCGCCGTTTAGTTTGAAAAAAAACTATCGATTAACTTTAATGTATCTTTTTAACTTTTTAAACGATTTTGCCACAAAACTAATGGCATTCAATCGAGAACAAAGCTTGCGGATGGTCAAAATTTCAAATCGATCTGAGCCTCCGTTCGAACGTTATGGCGAGACATACAAACAAACAAACAAACAAAAAAACAAAACCAGTGACTAATTTTTCCGGCAGAGTCAAATGGAAACGCTCGCTTCGCTCGCTTAAACATATTTATATACTAACAAGTATTTTAATAAAACATTAACAGCAAATTTTAAGTGTGTTATTTTTATTTGTCAGTAGTTAAATATTTATAAATGCAATATAAGTATAAGAATATCAAAACAAATTTTTGTATAAAAACTTACTAGTCATCTCACTGGAGAACAACATTTTTCATCCAAGTTACAATTAATTACAACTACAATACAAAAAAAAGCAATAACAATTTCAACATAGTGTTAAAATAACTTTCACAACAAAGGGATACTACTGTGTATATGAACTGAAAATAATTATACAAATATAATGGTCTTTTTATTATTATTATGCTCATTATCACAAACCGTTTTTTTTTTTTTTTTTACAAAAGTCTACTAATTAAATTGAGGCTTGATAAATGACCAGTTTTTGAAGGAATCATTAACAGCAAATTTCAAGTCTGTTATTTTTATTTGTCAGTAGTTTTTATATTTTATAAATACAATATAAATATAAGAATATCAAAACAAATTTTTGTATACAAACTTGCTAGTCATCTCACTGGAGAACAAAATTATTCATCCAAGTTACAATTAATTACAACTAGGCCTACAATACAATAAAAAGCAATGACAATTTCAACATAGTGTAAAAATAACTTTCACAACAAAGGGCTACAACTAAAATGTGTATATATGAAGTAAAAAAAATTATTAAATTATAATGGACTTTGTTTTTATTGGGCTCATTAACACAAACATTTTTTTTTTTTTACAAAAATGTACTAGGCTAATTAAAATGAGTCTTGATTAATAACCGGTTTTTGATGGAATCATTAACAGCAAATTTCAAGTCTGTCATTTTTATTTGTCAGTAGTTTAGGCCTAGGCCTATATATTTTATAAATACAATATAAAAATAAGAATATCAAAACGAATTTTTGTATACAAACTTGCTAGTCATCTCACTAGAGAACAAAATTTTTCATTCAAGTTAAAATTAATTACAACTGCAATACAATAAAAAGCAATGACAATTTCAACATAGTAGAAAAATAACTTTCACAACAAAGTATATGAACTAAAAATAATAATAAAAATATAATGGACTCTTTTTGTATTGTGCTTATTAACACAACCCGTTTTTTTTTACTAATTAAAATAAGTCTTGATTAATAATAATAAGACGGTGAGTGGTGGATTTAGCGGTCTGGCACTACGATCCATTTGATGATTTACTGCACTCCGGCTGCTCTGCTAATGCTACAGAGTTAGACATAGGAAAAGACGAACTTCTTTCTATTGCCAGTCCAGCATCAGGAAGTGAGGGCTTCTTGTACTGGACATCCTGGAGCTTATGACCCAGGTACCGGTTAAAACGCCACAGCTCCCTAATCCTGGTTACTTCTGGAAAAACATTTCTTTCTAGCCAGTGGGCATATGTTTCTGAAACAAAAGCCAATAATAATGTATTTATATAACCGAACCACTTTCCCAAAAAAACAAAACAAAATACGTAGGCTTATAGAGGATTTACAGAAAAGGCTGTAGAGTACGTCAATAATTGTCAATATTTTTTTGGATCAAAACCCTCTAAGGTCACGGGGTATAAAGATCGTCCCCATGTTATTTCTTATGGGAGAATTTTGCCAATGGGACTTAGCTAAAAAATTACCAATTTTGACAATTTTTTGGGGGTAATATTGGATCCAATAACTTTTCTGTTACTTTCTAACTTCATAACTAGTTAGCATGAATGAAATAATATATATTTTAGTTTAGCGGGTGAATAGCCATCTAAGAATTCCGCCCGGTAAGCGCTCCCTCTTACCGGGATTCGATTCCTGATGTAGTTGGATTTGTGTAATTTCTGTTTTGCATAAGATATTATAATATAATCACTATAATGTTGTATTTAAACATAATATAATATTGACCTACCAATTACAAGACGTGATAGTGCTTGCATTTCTTCTCTGAGTAACAACAGTATCTGAGAGGTTGTAGTGCAACTTGTGCAAGTTGTAATAACAACCGGAAGGCCTGGTAGTACATCCAAATCACTCGTGTTAGGCATGGTTGACTCGCTGGCCGAAATCATTTGCGGAGACGAGTTTTCTGTAGCCGCAAATAATTTTCTCCTCTCGGAGTCCACGATTTCATTTAATTTATCTATGCTCACCTGCTAAGGAAGTAAATTATATTTAATTAAAACCCAAAAAATATAGAGATTCAAATGTGGGATATAACATTATAGGCCTACATAGGAGCGTGTAGGTGTGTAGGTGTTAGTAGTAAATAGCCTTTATTTGGTGGTGATGAAAAACTCTTACAACCCCTTTAGCCCCCCTGATCATTTATGGCCCGGTTCAACAGTGCGACCGCATGGCTAAAATATAATATGCTTCATATCAGCGTTTCCCAAACTGTAAGTCGCAACTCGCAGTAGTAGAATGGTTGTAATGGGTAGCCAAAAGTAGAAAATCCAAAACTGCTATCATTATTTGAAACTATTAAAGCATGTTTAAAAAAAGTAAACATTGGGAACAATAAGGAGCATAATAAAGTAAGTTCTTAAAGTTTGAAAGAAAGACGTGGATTAAAATTTATATAAAATTGGGGGTCCGGGGTCTCAAATTTTGTAGACTTTATTTTAATGTAATTTGAGTAGAAATCTATGCCTTTTAGAGCAGAATAAACTATCAAGTGGTTGCATTATGGTTGATTAGAAAATGGCATATCTAGACGTGTTTCTCTTCCGGAGGGATGAGCCCTACATTATTTCGTTTTGGGGGACGGCTAAAAAGCCAACAATTATTTTTATTTTTGGGATATGGTATCTGATGGGGGATGGATATGGTATATTTTCATATTCAGACAGTTAAGAAAACAACTAATGTAATTGAGGTTGGCAGCAGAATAGGGAAAATTTTGAATAGCATTGCTGTTATTCTAATTTTTCTAAATTTGTATGGTAGTTAATTATTTTCAGAGCATTTTGTAATCTTAATTTGATTTATTACCTCACTCGTGGTAGGCATACTGGTTGACTCGCTGGCCGAAATCATTTGCGGAGACAAGTTTTCTGTAGCCGCCAATAATTTTCTCCTCTTGGCGGAGTCCATGATTTCATTTAATTTATGTATTCTCACCTCCTAAGGAAGTAAATTATATTTCATTAAAACCCAAAAAGTAGAGGTTCAAATGGGGGATATAATATTATAGGCCTACATAGGAGCATGTAGGTGTGTAGGTGTTAGTGGTGAATAGCCTTTATTTGGTGGTGATGGAAAACTCTTATAACCCCTCCGCCCCCTGATCATTAATGTTAATGTTAATTAAGTTTATTTTGCAATGCTAGAAAAAATGATATTTTGTTTATGGTTTTGTAGTTATAGTTCTTCACATGGCCGAACCAAGAAAATATCAGAAGTAACTTTCTATACTTTACGACATCAATCTCGCGATGCAATGCATGCTATAGCTTCACCTAATTAAATTTTCAACATGGAAAGGAAAGTTGCTGTAAAATGCATAATCCCCCCCCCCCCCCTCCTCCACATAGACACACATTAAACGGCCAATGAAAATTAAGTGTTCTGAAATATTTATATTTTCTTAAGAGTGTGAAAAAATCCAAATTAGGTTGTCGCATTTTCTTCAATAGGGTAACACGCTCAATATGGCATAAATTAGGTTATTGCAATATGTTCAAATCAAACTGATGTCGCCTCTTATCACACACCCACTCCACTATTCGAACTAAGGGCATCATCCGTGAGAGGAGGACGTACACTATGGTTATACTTTTTTATGGATGGCCATATTACATAGATTAAAAAATGATGGCAACATAATATAATCTTCTATTTAAGGTATTGCCTAAGTACATTTTAGTAGGAGAGACTCTTGTTTTAAAATGTGTTTTTAATAGTTCTAGCACAAATTTCTATTTTAATTTGATATCAGTGACTTTATTTGGTGATACCCTACCACTGGTATTATAAGTGAGTAAGTTCATCTGCGTTTTCTATCGATTTTTTAGGTTTTAATGTGAAAATTTTGATAAAATTATTCAAGCAAGGAAACAAAAGAACAACACATCAGCCCAAGGTTCAAGTATATTCACAGCTATCTGGATATTATTATAACAAAGAACTCAACAAAGAACATATCACAAACTATTAGCCGCTGTCATCCACACAATCCCAGCCCATACAGTACTACTCATAACCCTTGCGAGAGAGTGAGACGTCCAGCTCAAGACCCTACAACTACGATACTCAAGTAGATTTGCTGTTGAATCTATAGGGTGTTATTCCCACTCCACTCAAGCATCCTCCGTGGCGTAACGGTTAGAGGCTAGGCTTACAGATGGAGAGTCGCCCTGCTGGACCGGGTTCGAGACACCAAACTTGAAATTATATAATTACTTGCAATTAATACATGATGTGTTTCCACCTACAGGCAATCAACTGGTGTCGATAATAAGACAAAATAGCCATATGTCACCGATATTACATAAAACTTGTTATTTTATTTTTACGTTTAGCCTACATATTTAGCACCTAGATCGCGCTACAGATGCTACGGGAAACTAGCGGGAAGATCGCGGGACGTCCCGTGTGGGATTCTCGCGGGAAGATCGCGGGACGTCCCACAAGGGTACCGCCCGGGCAAGTGCTGGAAAAAGACTGCGGGAAGAGTGCGGGAAAGCCCAAAAATGTTTGTTGGGTATTCCCTCTTGATTTAAGAGTAGCATACACAATACCATAAAACAATAGCGCAATAGCATGACAATACCGGTATTGATTATCGTTTGCATCCCTAGTTTGTTCTTTTCCACGCCATCCACCCCTCCCAGCACACCCCTCTTACACCGCACCCTTGCGGAAGAGGAGTGGCTGGCTTGGCTTCGGGTGCCTCGTCGCATTCTTGAGGGTTGGTGTTTGGCGACGTTTTTTTTTCTTGGCTTGCGGAGAAGTATACAGCTTACGGTCTCTTTCGGCAAAAGTTTGCAACGGTCGAAATCTGGAGAAGTGTAACACTGTGATGGGTGGTGGAACCCATGGACAGACGGTGGCTCGGTCGGTAACACCAGGTAGCCAGGGAATGAGAGATGATGCTAAAATACTCTTATTACTATTTCAATTTCAATTTCAATTTATTCATTCGACCGATACATGGTAACAGATATAACCCCTCTTGAGAGAGAGGGAATGAATAATCTAATATAATATAATCTAATAAATAAGCAACACGTCCATAAATATGATTCACATGATAATGATGGAAAATATAAATACTAATAAGGAAAAGTGGAATTTGAAAATAAGCGAGTTGCTATTAATAATAATAATGAGATTGGTATAATATATTATTTTATGAAAGTATAACTTGAGAAGAGAATTGTTCGATGAGGTGATTTACAATTGGTGCAAGATAATGGTACAGATGAAAGTAAGAGACATAATGATATGGAGGCATATAACTAAAAAATCGTAACCATATGTTACAATTTTAGTTGACTTTGAAACAGGACTTAACAGGTGATATATCATTGCTGAATTTAGCTAGAATATCTGTTTTTATTTATTATTATTTAATTGTTCATTATTTATAATTCTTTATAATTTACATGGAGAGGTAGTCACTAACCGAGTAGAAGCTGTTTGCTGTGAGATATATTTTTAACTTGTGTTTGAAGGAGGGCAGGGTGGGGGAGGTTTTTATGTTTTCTGGGAGCTTGTTGTAAAGGGTGGAGGCAAGGTACTCGGGGCCCAGTGCAAAAAGGCGCAGGTGGTGGGGTGGCCTATGTATGTGAAGGATGGCTCTTGTGTTGTGGCAGTGCACAGACGCATTGAGAGGGAAGAGGTTACTATTTGTGCGAACAAAGAGTGCAGCAGACTGGATGAGTGTGCATGCTAGAGTTAGAATTCCTAATTCCTTAAAGAGCTCCCTACAGGAGTGTTTTCTGGAGACACCCGCAATAATGCGTATCGCTCTCTTTTGGAGGATAAATATTCTATTTGCTTGGGGGGAGGCTCCCCAAAATAGCAGGCCATAGGATAAGTGAGAGTGGATGTGGGCAAAGTATACTTGCAATAAGATATGGGGGTGAACAATTTGTTTGAGCTTACGGATAGAGTAGCATCCAGATAAAATTTTGTTGGCAACATGGTTAACATGGATAGACCAGTCGAGTTTTTCGGTCAATGCAAGGCCGAGGACTTTTACACTAGAAGCGCGGGGGATTATATCAAACTCTAGATGAACTAGGGGACTAGCCAGTGGGATCTTATTGGGGGTGTGGAAGTATAAGTATACCGTTTTAGAGCGCGAGATGTAGAGTTCATTGTCGCGGCTGTATGATGACATTTTGGCCACTTGGCTGTTGATTAGGGGGGCAAGTGCCTGAGAGGGATGATGTTTAGGTAGGGTCAGCAGATGGCTGGAGTCATCCGCATATTGTGTGAGAATACCCTCATCCAGAAAGGTGGCCTGATCATTAACATATATGATATAGGCTAGGGGCCCGAGTATGGAACCCTGGGGAACCCCACAGACTATGGACAGAGATTTAGAGCGGGTTTTGGTGACGGATAGACCATTGGCTGTCTCGATTTCGACTACTTGAGAACGGCCGGAGAGAAAAGAGGAAATCCAATCTAAAGCGATCCCTCGGATGCCATAGGTATATAGCTTTCCGAGGAGAATTTTGTGATCTATCGTATCAAAAGCCTTTGTCATGTCATAGAACACTCCTACCGCGTGGTCACCTTTGTCCAAAGCAGAGTAAAGAGGGGAAAGAAAACTGAAGATTGCGCTTGTGGTGGATTTGTTTTTCAAAAAACCATGCTGAGTAGGGAGAGAATGTTGTGATAATTTAGAAATGATGATAGACGATCATGCATGATGTATTCATATATTTTGGAAAAAGAGGAGAGCAGGGAGATGGGTCGATAGTTAGTCATCTCAGATTTTTTACCTTTGTGTTTGTAGATGGGGATTATTTTTGCTGCCTTCAGTTTAGAGGGGAAAATGCCATCAGAAAAGGATTGATTTATGATGTAGGCTAATGGGCCGGAAATAAAGTCCATACATTTAAAAAGAAGAGAGCCTGGCACCTCGTCAAGTCCATATGAGTGTTTGGAACTAAGTTTCCTAGTTACAGTAGCTACTTCAATTGGAGTGGTTGGGTGGAGAAAGATAGTTGGGCCGATCAGAGGTCGTGGGGGTTTTGGAGGAGGGGGAGGGTTAATTGATGCATTAGGCTTACCAGCGGGGTTGCACGAGTTGATGAAGAAGTCATTAAAGAGTTCACATTGAGATGATGCGTCAGATATAACTTTACCGTTAGCGATAAGAGAGAGGTTGCATTTAGGTTGCGGGGCATTGGTCTGTGATTTAATCATGGACCAAATAGCTTTTGAGGTGTTCTTAGATTCTGATATTAAGGAGTCGTTATAGTAGAGTTTAGCTTGGCGAATGTTTCTAGCATGAGACTTTTTTAAATCACGATATTGTTGTTTACTAGTCGAGTTGTTAGTCGACTTCAGTTCGAAATGAAGGGATCGCAAGGTCTGGGCTTCGGATCGCAGTTTTGGTGTGATCCAGGAATTGACTTTGGGTTTAAAGCGGGGACAGCTTTTTAGCGGAAATGATTTATTGAAGTGATACAGGAAAGTGGTAAGAAAACTAGAGAAGAGTACATCTGCATCTCCAGGAGTTGACAGTGACTGCCAATTTTCTGCACTTAGCCGTGTTAGAAAGTTGTCTGTATTGTTGGGACTGAAAGAGCGTTTCATTACCTTCATTTTTGGGGGGTGGATTTTTGAGAGATAAAGGTTGAGAATGAGGAGGTGATGGTCAGACAGGCCAGGGTCAGTAGAGCTGACGGAAAACAATGCTGGGTCGAGAGAAGTGAAAATGTTGTCGATAAGAGAGCTGCTAGTGGCAGTGACACGGGTTGGTGTATCAATGGTTTCAATGATATTGAAGGAGTGGACCAGATCGAGCAGTTTAGATCGGGATGGTGATTGGGTAAGCAGGTCCACATTGTGGTCACTGCATAAGACTAAGTCTGCTTTAGGAAATTTCTTGGTGAGAAGGATGAGCACTTCATCAAGCTTGGAGAGAAATGTATGTAAGTCACCAAGAGGGGAACGGTAGACAGAGAGAATTATAAAGTGCTGATCCAGAGAGCGCCAAGAACCTGCCACACATTCAAACACTTTCTCGGTGCAGTAGGGTTTGACTTCAGGGATGGGAATGAGGTTGAGGTGGGGTTTGGCAAGGATTGCGACACCTCCATGGATGAACGTGGAGCGACAGAAAAGGTCAATATTAGCGTAGCCGGAGATGCAAAAGGAGCTTATTTCGTGTGGAGTCAGCCAGTGTTCCGAGAAGCAAAAGATATCAGGGGATAGGCGCTTGGTGAGAAGCTCAATTTCTTCGATTTTGTTCCGGATTGAGCAGATATTAAGGAATGCGATTTTAGGGCTCTGTATTGATTTGTTGGGTTTGTTTTGAGTCGAGCAGATTTTAGGCGAGGTTGTTAGTGGTTTGTGGCTGGGGCCATAAGCAGACGAGGTATTATTAGGGGCGACTGTGTTCCTTGCCTTAGTTTGTTTTAAATTGGCAACACTTGTTGGCTGAGCAAAAGAAAATTTACAATTTTTGAGTGATTAAGGGCTTTGTGGTTTACTTTAGTGGTTCTGGAGGGCTGGTTACGTGTGGGGTGGAGTTTAGCCTTTTTTACTTTTTTTATTGACAATAGTTTAGGGGTTGTAATTAATGGGGTTGCCTGTTGCGACGGAAGCTCGGTTGCAGTCACGGGTAGAGTCCAGTCACCAGGGGCCTCGTGCAGGATGGATCCTGCAATCACGGGTTGCGACGGTGACTCAGCTGTGAAAGTCTCCTCGACCGTGGAGGAGGCCGATTGGTTGACCTGGTCTTCCTCGGATTTGGCCACGTCAGCGACATCAAGAGGGGGCAACTGGGAAGTCCCATCTTCTTCATATTTAGTAGTCTCCACATCCGTGAAGGAAGGCGATTGGGTGACCTTGTCATCCTTGGATTTGGCCTCCTCGGCGAGAGGTTCCGTAACTAACGCAGGCTGTGGCTCGGCAGTAACGCTGACGTCCATCAGGGTCAGCCTCTGTGGTGGGGGTTGTGTTGGGATGGAGTAAAGGGCACCCAATGTGGGGGCAGTTGCAGGGGCAGTTGCAGAGGAACAAAGAATTTTGTTGGAAGATACATGGTCAATCTGGATGTTGGCGAGGGAATGGGGAGTGTAGACGAGAATTTGCGTTCTTGAGTCGCGAAATATATCTTCAATCATGGCCTTGACAAATGGCCAGTACATATGATCTAGGACACACCCAATGCGGGGCATGGCAAGTTTGTCAATGTGGTAGAAATCACAGTATGCTCGGAGGTTTTTTAGGGTAGCTCGTAGGTCGTGTGCAAGCGGCTTACTTCTCGAGACCTGCTTAGTTATCAGGTAGAAGATGACTCTGCCTTCCGCATGGAGTGTTGCGAAGCTTCCGACCCCTCTCCTTTGTTGAATCAGGTGGTCCACACAGCCAAATTTACTTTTGAAACTAGCTGCGATGCCTTGGCTCATTTCAAAATCAGCCCCAACACAGTGCACGAGGGGAATTAATGAGGGGGCGTCAAATAGGTTACCTTGGAGCTCTGTGACTGTTGAGGCCAAATTGCTGGGCTTTGTGGTTTGCTGGTCGGTATGATGTAGTAGGGGGATTGAAGTGGGAGGAATCTGGACAATAGTAGACTGAGCTGGTATGCTTTTAGTGGGGGTTGGGAGAAAAGTTTTGTGGAATCGAATTGGAAGTAGATTGCCCTCACGCTCAATCGTTGACTGTCTGGGCCTGCCCGGTCTCTTTGTGGTGATTGATGGGGATGGTTGCGGAGCCGGGGGAGTGGGGCTGAGACTGGTGTTTTTGATTTTGGGAACGGTGTAGGTAAGTGAAGGTGTTGGTCGCCAACTCATTACTGAGCACATTTCGGCCAACAAGTTGTGGATGGTGGCATGACCCTGCTTGTTGGGGTGTAGGCCTCCTTTGGACAGATGGCGTGCTGGGCATATTGAGTTGTTGGTCTCAACATAAGTGGCTTGCAGTAAGTTACATATTCTTTTTAATTCACTGTTGACTTCTTCCACCAAGTCCTTGCATTCTATATCCCTGCGGTGTGCGATGGAGGTGTAGGCGATTGAGGCACGTGGGAATGTTTTTTGGGTAGTCCTGAGCAGTTGATACATATCATTAGATATTTGCCCAATGCTACGTCGGTTTAGAGAATTTGTGCCACAGTGCAACACTACGACGCATACATTGGGGTCAGCAGTTCTTGACTCTAGCAGTGTTTGTAGCTGAAATGGTTGTATGCCTGGATGGGTTTCCAGGATATAGATGTCGTTTGGCTTAATGTAGCTGCACCCAACAAACATTGAGTCGCTGATTACTAGGTTAGTAAGTTTGGGGCTAGGCTGTTTACCGGTTGAGAGCCTCTGATCAGTAGAACGAGCAACTAGGTGGCTGGCCATCCTGGGCCTCGGCTTACATCCATTCGAGTATGATGGGAGAACAGGGAATTCAGTTGCGTTGAAAAGTGGTTGGCCTTGCCTTTGTTGTTGCCAGGAACATGAACGGTTATGTTTCACCACAGTGTCACTTGGGTCAATGGTAGGCCTACTGTATGAATGAAGATGAGATGTTACAACAGCAGTTTTGTCTAATTTTTTTATATCTACAATATCCTTTTGCAATATGCTAACTTTAGCATTGCAAATATCCAACAAATCCTTATAATGCTGACACCTTGATTTTAAATTTATTACAATGTTGTCTAGATTTGCAATTATTTTAAGAAATTTTTCTTCATTCAACATTTGTTCTAAGACCTTTTTTTCAAGTTTTAGAATATGTTCCTTGCTTTCAAGGTCTGGAAGGGCAACTTGAATCTTCTCCATGAGATAGATGGATAGGTATTTTGCTAATTTATGTCGAGTTGAGATGATGTTCGTTCTTTTCAGACTTACGATTTGGTCGATGAGAGTTTGTGGTTTGTGAATGCTGCAAGTGTTGAGAGAAAAGGTTAGATATTACCACTTAAATTTTGAGAGTTTACTGCTCCGACCCGCACACACTTGACTACTCTTCAGCCATCTTTAGCCTACAAACCAACATGGGTTTTTGCCAAAAAGATCCTGTGTCACCATGCTTTCAGAAGTAATTGAGGATTGGCAACACAGTTTGGATCAAAAGTCAATTAAGCAGGTGGACGTTATCTCTCTTGATTTGACTAAAGCATTTGACCGTGTTCCACATGAACGTCTTCTGACAAAACTTGGGAATTATGGCATACAAGGTTCTCTTCTAATTTGGTGTAGGAGTTTTCTTACTGGGAGAAATCAATGCACTGTATTTAATGGATCAAGATCAGGGAACATTGATGTAATCTCAGGTGTACCACAAGGTTCTGTACTTGGTCCCTTATTCTTCATCATCTATATGATGGACCTTCCTTCATGTGTACAATCTAAGCTAGCTATGTATGCAGATGACTGTACCATATACCGCTCTATTACAAGATTCGATGATGTTGATGCTCTACAAGCTGATTTGGATGCAATAAACTCTTGGTGCTCTGTAAATGGTATGTGTTTAAACGATTCAAAATCTGTGCTTCTTAGACTCTCTCGATCATCAGACCCAATCAATGGAACATACGTTTTGAATAACGGTCAACTTAAATCAAGTAAAACTATAAAATTACTGGGTTTAAACATTTCTCATGACTTGTGTTGGAAAAGGCACACTAATATTGTTAAGTCACAATGCTCTAAACTGGCAAGTTTTGTATTCCGTAACTTGAAAGATAGCCAACCTAGAGTTCTAAGGTCTGTGTTTATCACGCTAATTAGGCCTAAAATAGTGTGGTGCGCCAGCATGGCATCCAACCACCAAATAAAACATGCAAAAACTAGAATCTCTACAGAATCGAGCAACTAAAGCAATCTTGGGGTACAGAACTGACCTCCGTAGCGCTTCTAGAAGAGAAAAGCTTAATATACCTAATTTGGAGGCTGTATTCAAGAGATGTGACATTATTTTCCTCAAGAGGTGTATGAGTGGAACCATTGATCTTGACCCTCTCGTGCGCCTTACCCCAGTAAATCGGACTGAGAATCTAGGACGCGGAAGTAATAAGGGATTGACCTTAAGGACGCCAATTGCTCGAACAAGTGCATTCCAGAAATCCATTTACTACAGGGAGGCAGCGCTCTGGAATGCACTACCTTCTGAAGTAAAGGAACTTCCTCTCAGTAGGTTTGAGGGAGCAGTCAAGAGAATGTTTTTTTAAGAGTTTGATATGTATGTCTGTTTCATCTTGTTTGATATGTATTTTATTATTGTTGTATATAATTCTTAGGATGGGTGTATAATGTCTCAAATGGATCTTAGGTCTGCTATTAGCATCCATCCGTATGTTTATTATATAATATGTAATGAATGTTAGGAATAAACACATAATAATAATAATAATAATAATAATAATAATAATAATAATAATAATAATAATAATAATAATTTTTAATAGGGTCCTGCTCCAAGTATAAATGTTTTTTTCGCATATGTTTTCAATATGAATTTAGCGTTTGGAAATCTCTATTACAACCGTCGTCTATACATCTATATGTTTCCAAGCTATGTGTTAAACGCAAATGAAAACACAACTTTTTAATAGTTGTAAAATGACTGCGACAAACAAAGCAGTGAGGCATGATGCTTGGATGAAACTACTGGTATACTCTGAGAGAGAGAAGATAAAGAAAAAAATGATAATTACTGGTACTGCACCAACATTTTTGCCGACCGACGAAATGTCACAGGGCATGGACAGGAATGAGTAGGAGACAAATTCTCTACTGTACGACTGTATGATGTATACGATGTATGTATGACTGTACGACTCTAAAATGCGCGCATAATAAAACAACAGAAAGTTTTTAAGGCAAAAAAGGCACAAAAGATAGCCTATCATTTAAAGAATTATGGTTGGGTCTTACAACAAATATGCACTCAGTATTGCTTGAGATCATTGATCAAGGTACTAACTGCGGCAAACCTTCCATCCCAAGCAGTGGTTATGCCGTAAACATACTTTTGTATGAACAGCCAGGCCTGCTTATTCTCTTCTGGATAGTTAGCATGCAAAGCATGTAATGCCTTGAAGCATGTATCTATGGCCTTAAGGGGCGATTCCACTTTGAACATCTTATCGTCAATGCATACCTACGAGGCCGTGATGCAACTCGTAGTCAGGCCAATCACTACGGTGAGAGGCTGGGCCGTAAGTTTTAGTTCTGCTAGTTTTTCTCTGCGGCTCTCTAAAGCAGGTTGTAGCTCGTCAATCGTCTGAGAAGAATAAAATTGAAAAATAAAATACATTGCAAGGCCAAGCAAATCACAAATGGAAATCAAAGCTGCCGTTTTCACGGACTCAATCTTTATTTATGATTTGAAGTAACTAATAAGGCAATTGCAGGGCTCTGTGAACAGAGAATCTAATTTAAGTCGAGTTCAAGTTCAGTAAAATGTATGAGCATTCGAGTTAAATTGGAGTGAATACTTACGAGTTTGTTTGGGCCCTATATCATCAGAGTCCATCAATTAACTAAAATTTAAAGTCACCCACTAAGTAAAAAGTCTGCATAGTGCAGTAGTATCTCCATTTTGCAAATAAAATTAATAGGCTAGACCACTAACACTTACTAGATTCATACTTACAATTAAATTTTAAAATCATGTTTCTGATGATTCTAAATTAAACAACCAATTATATTTTTTTATTCACCACAGGAAACTTTGCAGAATTGACAGCAATTAACTAAAAAAATTGCTAAGCCTATAGGCTTATTTGAAATCTCACCTTTAAATGCAGCATGAATCCTTGCTGAATTTCTCGGCGTGATGGCCGCCACTGTATTTTGGCTCTTGTTCTGATAGACACGATCGGGAAAATGCTGGCTAGTAGCATGAATCCAACGTAGGTTTGGAGGTCTGGAATAAATAAATGAAATTACTTAACAATATTGAATTGAATGACATCCAATTAAATAAAGACAACACTGGCAAGGGGCAACCCATATAACTCATCACACGAGTAAAAACAGTTCTACTGATTTGTTTTAAGAGCTAATTTGAACTAGTGGTGTAGATAAACACTACAATGTAGAATATGTTTGCAAGCTTTGACGAGCGTGATAAATGTAAATAGACGAATGTATACAAACATTCAATCCATAGTCTAATGTAAATCAGTAATTAATTATTTGTATAGATCTAAAGTAATTTATTAAAAGATAAAGATACATTGACAATTAGACTGTCTACCTCTTTAAAGAAGTATTTAACCGCTAAACTCAAAAAATATATTTCATTCAGGCTAACTAGTAATGAATTTAGCAATGAACAGAAAAATTATTGGGGCCACCATGACCTCCGAAAAAATTGTCAAACATGACATTTTTCGAGCTAGGTCCCATCGGCAAAAATCTCCCATAAGAAATAACATAGGGACGAGGGAATGGATGTGCCAACAGGAGCCAAGGTTCTAAAATATTATAACTACAAATTTTTATGATCAGTAAGTCTGAGTGACTTTAATGAGGACAGTTAAGCCCCGGATGCAATTACAGAACATTATGACAATTATTATGTCCCACTTTCAACACAAAAATCAAGATAATTCCCTTTTTAAACAAAATTACACAAAAATTACACAAATGTCAAAATGCCTTTTATAATAATGATATTAGTTACGCATATCCAAAGGCATGAAATAATTTATTTCTCTGAATGAAATTGAATACCGAGCATTGCATAAATTGCAATTTACGGTTTCCTTGATTAGATTGTGGGAATGCTTTATGGTCCTTTTACTATATTGCACACATGACAAAATAAATTAAAGGCTGCGTTTCCGATACCGTCCTCAAAAACCCTTTCAGTCAGAAACTTCGAAGCTGGTATAACTTCTCGGCCACATCAAGCTTATCAAGTCAACCAGGGCCTCGTTAGTTATAGAATGACAAGAGCATGAACATCATAATAAACACAAATGCTTCCTACCTCGTAACGCCTCGGTTGTTTATTGGCTCATTAGTTTTGCTCCCGATCAGCTTCGCCAACTATGTGTGAAAATGTCTTCATTGTCCTCGGAAAACAGAACCAACACAGTTGTGGCGTAACCTCCAGTACCTAATGCATAAGACTAGGCCTAGACCTAAGCTTATGATCAAGTTTGTCAAGCTAAAAACAGTAGGCCTAGGCTATTTCATCAACATCTTCACTACTATTGACCCAATGATGTTCTCCGCAAGTTCAACGGACACAGGTCTGTCTGATCACCATCTCCTCATGCTCAACATTTCCCTCTCCAACAATAGCCCTTCCTCCAAAATTAAAATAATAAAACGTTTTTTTAGTACCAAAAATACAGCCAACTTTCAGACAATGCTGACTACTGAAATTTGGCAGTTGCTGTCCCTTCCTGGAAATGTGGACGAACTCCTCTCAAGATTCCTTTTCACATTCCTATGTCATTGTAACAAACCATTTCATCATCACATGAAATGGTAACAACATCAATGCACGGTTTCCAAAGTTGAGACTGCAGCGCCTTGTTGATGGCTGCCAGTACAAAAGCTATACATTTCATATATATACATTACATATATATACTGCTGAAGAGACATTTTGGTCCAGCCCTGAATGATTGTTGTTATTATAGCCCCACTCCGGTCTACAATAGCGCACTTGAATGGAATTTATGTCGTAATCTTACTAAGCCAGTACTAATGTAGCTTGCTAAGAACTTCCCAATTGTGCTACCTAAACAAAGCACAGGCAGCGGCATACACATACTGTACCAGTATAGCTAGTTATATTTTTGTAAAAATACCACAACTTACCCCCTCCCCTCCCTTCACCAATATTCTAGGGATGTGCAAAAGTTCGTTGCTGAAGAGCCTAGAGCCCTAAACTAACCAAGTAGCTACCTTGCCTAGGATTTCGGGTTCAAAGTTGGTAACTTTTTTCGAGCTGAATTTCAAGTTGGTTCAAAACCACTAAACGCAAGGTTCGATCATCCCTACAATATTAACCACAACAGATCTAGTTATGATTTGAGAAATTTGTCAGATGCAAGAATTGTCTTTGACAAGTTTACTAGACCTACCACAACTGTCATTTTGTCATCAATTCATGGAACTAAATTTCACGCAAGTTGATGTTTCAGGATTTTGAAATCTTTGGGCGTTGGAATGCTCGCTCTACATGAACACGAGCCTGGGCAATCTCAGCCGTTTGCTGGTTCAGACTAAGAGGTATGGAGCCCTAATTATTTCGACTAGCAGGGCGCTGGCGTTGGCTAACGTGTAACCGTTCACTGTGTTTTGTTGTGTCATCAGTGTATAAATATAGGCCTTTAATGATAAACGTTTAGAACACACATTAAATATGAAAATGCTAAGACCGCCCGTCGATTCTTGCAGTCCTGTAGGCCAAGAGAAAGCCATGCTAAGTAGCTGCTCCATTACCTTGATTGCATCATCTGCATGTTCCTTCCCGAAGTCAGTTGCTTTTGAATGCAACTCCCCACTGTAAAGCATAGTATTTTTGCAATTAGTGGTTTCACAGAGGTTGAAGACTTGACCAAACATTGACGCTGTCAGGAGTCGACGGCGCTCCTCGGTCCAGCGCCACTATTACTCTGGGTAACAGTGGCGCTCCTCGGGCCGTACGCGTGCGTACGGTACGCGGGCGTGGCGCTTAAAGGGTTAAAGTGGCAGCCACTGATTGCGCCTGGCACATCATGGTCACCACTTGTCCAAGCCTTACAACCCTCTCCCGGGGCGTCGTCATGAAGAGAAGCAGTACAGTCGAGTCTGTAACAAGAGAGTTCTCGATTACTGTCCGTCCATTAGAGAATCTCTTTCTTGGTTAACACAAGGAGAGCTCAAGTACACATTTAGTTTGACCATGTGTACTTGTTTTAAATTTAAAATGATTGAAAAGATGACTTATTTTGTAATTTGAAATTTAGCTTTCACCATTACATTGATAAAAATAAAACGCAATGCCAGTTTGTCGTAGTTACACTTACATGTAGCAAACAGGGTTGTCCAGTTGTATAACTAGTCTCCCTTAATTCCTCTCACTCAACATCCGAACACCCAGTCCTTGAAGCCTTGCACCTGCATGGTCAGCCCCCACTCCCCGGCCACCAGGCCCGCCCTTTGTAGCTATACGACTTGACCCCCCAGTCCAGGTACGACACATTTGCCCGGGACTGAGGTCCTTGGCTCAGGTCCGCCACGGGACCTTCGAAAGTGGTGTAATTTGTCTGATCCAGCCACGTGAACTGACAGGCGGTCAGAGATGCATTGGCCTTGCATGTGAAGTCAACCGTTGTAAGGTCTTCTGTCAGACGTATGTTTAGTGGTGTGATTGACAGCGATGTTACTGAAAAAGAGGCATGTGCTAATTTTTGTTTCACTGAATTAGTAAAGCATCCATTTGGAGTGACTAATTGATAGGCGGCTCATCCACTGGCGCGACTGAAACCGGTTTTAAACGAAAATGATTGCACGGAGCCCAGTTGCACGCGATCCTTGGTGAAGGTGAAATAATAAATGACTGAATGAATCATAATGGTTCCTTACCTCATATTCCCTTCTGGCAGGCGGTAGTTTTAGTAATTATTTCTTTGGTGATCCAATGGTGGTTTTCTTCTCGCACTGACATTAACCTGAGGTACCGGTTTTTATGCTGTGCTTTTTTCCGCTCTTAGTTCCGCTCTCGTTCAGCCTCCACAGCACATGGCTTTGGCTTCTGTTTCTGCTGAATGTGTTCATTCATTCAATTCATTTCTTATTCATTCCTAACTTGAAGTATCCTTGGCTAATCGGATAACAGTGTCATGGTCATTGTGTTTACAATCAAAATTAGTGTACATTTTGTCCACCTTCTTAACATGTTCCACACGTTTACGCCCAGTTTGCTCACAGCTTCCGACCACTTCTTGAATGTGCAGTATCGGTGTCAGTGTGAGGGAATACGATGAATATTCACCCCCTGATCGTTGTCTGTTGCCGGTTGATTGGCTGTAAGCAATATTGTGTCTATTTTATACAACACAACTTTTTAATTTAGCCAAATTATATCATTCTCAAATTATGTTATCTATAATTAACCTTCATCCCTGGAGAAATGCGGATGTCATGTCGTTCATCTTGATCTTCATCCAGGCTGAGGGACTCGGATATCTCACCGTCAGTGTCAAGCTGAAGGCAATCGTCGGATTTGTGGTTGAAGAACTTTTCTAGATTAAGTGTTGCGTTTTGGGTTTTTATTAATGTCTGATAGTTGGAGGTCTGAATCCTCTTCTGCCTGCTTGCATTTTTTGCAAACTTCCAGGTTATTACCTGAAAGTATTTTTGCGTTGCATTAAAACTATTTATTTACATTACAAACAACAATTCTGAGCTCAAAACCAGCTTGTTGTCTGTCAACATGAATTGTGAATGCATTTCTTTAATACAAAACGCTTGACCAATTTGTTTTGTGCTTTCTCGCCCCTCCCTTGCACTTGTCGATATTTTTCAATTTTGAATTTCGCCTCACTAGTAAAATTACCACAGAGGCGCCACTAATGAACAGTTAAGATTATACTTATGAGACGACCGGAACAACTTCTAGGTTCATTTATCAAAACGTCGCTATGTTTTTCATTTTAATTTTCCGTGATGACCGAGCTTCGATAAGCCAAGTTTGGTTAGTTCGTTTGAATGCAATGCAAATCCAAATTTTTTTAGCCCAATATAAGTATTACCGATGATTATTGTTATCAAACCGCTCATGAGTGTAGAGAGACACCGATTATTTTCTTGGTTCAGGAGTTGAAGGTTGTTTGTAAAAACCTTGCATGTATTAAAAA
Source organism: Sweltsa coloradensis (assembly GCA_024449915.1). NCBI lineage: Eukaryota > Metazoa > Arthropoda > Insecta > Plecoptera > Chloroperlidae > Sweltsa > Sweltsa coloradensis. Next base: position 69,826 of record JAMZAV010006295.1, read on the forward strand.
AATGCTCCGCCTTTTGTTGGTATCTTGTTTAGTTTCGCATTCCAAGACTCGACAATATCTGTTCTTCTCGGGCCTTCGTTGTTGACATGACTCCAAATGGATGTAGCCCTTTCAGATCCAGAGATTATTTTTGAAAATTTTTTGACTACCTCCCCGACGACGACGACAATGACAACACGGACGGATGATGACACAAGACGGAGACGACCACGACGTGGGGAAACCCCAGCCCTCCCCATACGCTTGTGGCTGGTTCTGACCAGCACAGGCCTGTCCACCTCTTTTCCCCGTCGTCTCCCCTTACGTCCCTCCCTTTGGAAAGAAGTATACATGGTGATAACTCACACTCATAGAAATTGTTTTATCTTGGAGGCGCGAATAATCTTAGCTGTTACAGCGCCCTTAAACTACTAATACCAAATACCGAGTGCCCTCCGAAAGGCAAAACCGTCCCCCTGCAGTTTTCTCAGTACTTCAGCCACGAGTTATCGATTGCCAGGTACATAAAGTGGAGTGTTGATTTTAGGGTCCATTTTCTGGTCTTAAAAAATGTCTGGTAGGCCTCAATTAATTGGTCGCAAATATCAACCTCCCCATGGACTTGTTGTACATCTTCACAACCACTGGACACGGAATCTCAATGTACTTTTTTCCATTTTTGTGCCAGCATTGAACATCTTCAAGCGGCTCAACCCCCAAGCTTGTTGATGCTATGGTCACAGCTTTAGGATCTTTCCATTGAACAATGAACACAAGGCTGTCGTCTCGAGTGAAGGATTCTGACTCTCCTCTTTCTAGCTTACTATCTTTTTGAACACAATGTTTTGTACACAATTGGCCATCATCGTGCCAGTTCCCTCCATACCCTGCTCATGAAGTTGGTCCATGAGGGGTCCAGTGTTGAAATACCGGTCGAAGAAAATCCACGACGACATAGGAAGTGAAACTACTAACTGCAGTACAACCGATGAGCTCATTTCTTTTGAGTGTGTAAGGTTTAGCTGTATTTTTACAAGTTTTTGTTATGTGTTTGACGTGAAGATTAACGTGCCTAAAAATAAATGCGGTAGCATAAAATCACAAATTGCTGACAAATTGGGCAATTTAACATCACGATGTCTTGGTCGGTTCGCGCTGCATATCTATGACATAAACACAAATGTCCACAAGGTATCGCCGCATGCGTGGGCACCTCCTCCATACATACACAGCAGAACTTGATATAATTGGGATATTCGTCTGCGTGTACGTCGTCCACGGCAACATTACCGCCACCACCAACCACCTCGACTTGCTCAACAAACGGAGCAACCTCATTGACGTCGACCTCAAAACGTCAGGCTGCTCCATTGCTGGCTGGAAGTGGAGGGGTTCAGCCCATGGCTGCAGCATGGAACCAGCCGGCAACATTGCCACCTTACCACCAACCACTCGACTTGCTCAACAATGATGCAACCTCATTGAACGTCGAGCCTCAACGTCAGGCTGCTCCATTGCTGGCTGGAAAAGTTGGATGGGGCTTCAGCCCATGGCTTGCCATGGAACAGGCGGCAACACTGCCGCGCCATCCAACCACCTCGACTTGCTCAACAAACGGAGCAACCTCCTTGCGTCGACCTCAACGTCAGGACTGCTCCATTGCTGCTGGAAGTGAAGTGTACAGCCCATGGCTACCAGTGGACCACGCAGACATGCCACCACACCAATCACCTCGACTTGCTCAACAAACGGAGCAACCTCTTGACGACGACCTCAACGTTAGGCTGCTCCATTGTTGGCTGGAAGTGGGGGGGTTCAGCCCATGGCTGCCATGGAATAGCGCCAGCAGAAGCTGGCGCAGCATGTTATATTCCATGCGGGTTGGGGGCAGGACGTCGTTTCGGCATCGGGAACCAACCGATTTACCCTCCTTAAATCTCTTCGAGCGTCCCTTATCAATGTGTAACACATGCGACTGCGATTATGGAAATCTCGAATGAAAAGGCCTATGTGGGAATAACCGGGCAGTTGCCGATCTAATTTTGGCGTCTTGAATGAGATCTTGGGTTTCGGCCGCCTCGCGAATTGGAAACTCCCGCTGGCTGCCAACACTGCTACATTGTCTCTACACTATCACACTCACTAGTCATACGCATCTTTTCAACTTTACTAGAGGTATTGGAAGCAGTTAATGGCTTCACTGCCGAGACGTTTATTTGGCTGGCGATTTTATGCTCACCATGCAGACTGTGGCTCTACGACATCAGAACTAGAGGCTGAGAATGTGGCAGATTTCATACAGAACGCAAACGTTTCTCTATTAATTCGGACCTTTGACACACTTTCACTTCCTTACATGGAACCTTATCGGCAATAGATCTTGTGATGTGGCACACACAATCTGTCCTGGACTTGGAGTTAAATTGCGTTGGATGATCTTCACGGTAGTGACCATTTCACTTGAGATACATTCGCAAACAAACGACCAGTTGTTTCGCCCTAGAACAACGATGGAGAATTACATCAAGCTGATTGCGGGCAAATATCAACGACCTGAGTGAGTCTGCAATTGCAAAAAGTCAGACTTCACATCGTTTTCGTGATTTCAACGAACTTCTGGCGAAGTTTGCCATGTTTTACTCGATGCGCATCCTGTTTTGCCATACCATTGACTGCCGAGTAAACAGGTGTCACCAACCGTTCCATGGTGGAACGAAGAAGCGCAGACGCAATTAAAGACCCGCAAAAAAGTTACAGACTATGTCAATACTTACCCTACTTTTTGAGAACTTTGATAGCCTTCAAACGCCTGAAGGCCAATGCCCGTTATATCATTAAACAGGGAGTAAGGAAAATTCGTGGATGGGACACTGTCTCCACAGTATACCCATAATACAAAATTCCAGCACAGTGTGAAGAAGATTAAGTCTATTTGCGGACGCCCAATGTCTTCTTCGCCATCCTAGACAATCGGGGCGCTTGTTAAACTTCACCGATGACGTAGTGTCGGTGATTACAGTCACTTTGCTTCGGTAAGAGCAACGCTCGCTATGATGCAGTCTTTCTTCAACGGAAACGAAGAAGGCGAACACAACGGCTTTCATTTGCTTCCGACAATACGAAATTTACAATCGGCCTTTTACGTTTGGGAATTGCGCACTGCCATCACATCCTGAAGGAAAACTGCCGCGGCGAAGACAAGCTCTACATGAATGTTCATCCACCTGATGACCAATCTCTTGAGATTATTCTGCTCTTCCTAAATTCGTGATTGGTTATCGAGGACTCCTGACGTTTTGGCGTAGGGCTATTCTTATTCCGCTTTTGAAACCGGTAAAGACAAAACCTTACCCTGCTCTTATCGACCATATCTCTAACTAGTTGCTTCTGCAATTGTTTGAGAAAAAAATGGTCAATAATCGCCTGAATGTGGCTTTTGGAAACTCCGTGTTGCTTCTAATGTTCATGTGGATTTCGACAGCGACGGAGTTCAATAGGACCACTCGTGCGATTGGAAAACTTCATCCAAGAGGGTTATGTGGTAAACTGACACGTAATAGTGTACTCTTTGACACAGAGAAGCATTATGACACAACCGTGGCGCTATGCCATATTACTAGGAAAACGCTCAGTTGAACGCGTTGTTGAGCGAGCACCGGTACTGTGCAACATGACCCGAGTACGACATTCCCATAAGTCCCACCACACAGTGTGGCTAACTAGAAATTGACATTGTACACTATTTTCCAATTCCAACATCTTTATTGACTAATTCACTCATGCCTTCTAAAGTGTATCTTTGTATCTTTACTGCTCCTTCATTTTTTTACATCATTTTTCGAATTTCAGATTACCAATAAGTCTTAAGTTTTGACAATTTAGCTGAAAATTTGGAAAATAGGAGGATGTTGTACTATTGACTCTGCAAAATTTCATAACGATCGGTCATTTGATTTTTTTATTTATTTTTATTTTTATTTTTATAACCAACGATCGGATTTTGTCAAAAACTATCAGCACCGCTAGTGTATGTAATGTGTGCAAAATTAGGTCGATCAGAAACGGTGGCCTGTACGAAGCAGTAACAGAAAAAATAACAAAAAAAAACAGACATTCGACATAACAGTCAAGTGGACGCTCGCTTCCTCCTCACAACAACTTCAGGTGATTTTAAGTCATGCCCGTTTACAGACCTTTCTTCATGAAGAACATTTAAAGACGATAAAAATTTTTCAGACCATGACGCAAACGGGTTCTCAAGGATCTTTCCTTTGGTTCCCCGTTTGCAGTCGCAATAACAGTGTACCTCGTGTATCTAGTCAGTCTACTTATTCGCGTGATGGGATTTTCTATAGGTCGGTCAACTTTCGTGCGACGACATCTACAATGCATGAACACATCGTGATGGCCAGCACGCGGCACAAATTTTCTGCGATAACCAATCATCACTTTTGTCGCGTCGATATGCAGTAACAGTTTACTTAACGGTGTCAACTGAATAAACCACACGTGCGTTCTTGTTGGATTATACTACTAAATGAGTACCGTCCGAATTGCGCAAAGATATGTGAAATTAAACATCCTTAAAGTTCTTAGTAACACTTCATGGGGTGCGGACAGGACATGTCTTTTGCATATATATGGCTCACTGGTTAGGTCCGTAATGGACTATGCCTGTAGGGTCTACTCGTCGGCCCGTGATTCCATCTTGAAACTTCTCGATACTGTCCACCACAGTGGTCTCCGGCTGGCGCTGGGTGCATTTCGGACGAGCCCCGTCCTCAGCCTGTATGCTGAGGCAGGAATGACCTCCCTCGCAGAAAGACGGAACTACTTGTTGGGCAGATACGTATTGAAGATCCGGGCAATGCGTAACCACCCATCTCATAACGCTCTTTTTGATGAGAGATTTGTCCGTCACTTCGATACCAAACCTTTGGCGACCCTTCCTGTCGGATTACGTTGTAGACATCTTTTTAGAATTTTAAATTTTGATGTACCTAATCTATTGAGTTTCGTTTTGAGCCGAAACCCTCCATGGCTACTTCCGGAACCTGAAATTTGTTTCGACCTTTGCCGATATAATAAGTCCACAACATCAGATGTAATTTTCAAAACTAGTTTTCAAGCTATTTTTCACGAATACCATACCTTAAATTCATTTTCACTGATGGATCTAAAACCGGCTCGAAGGTTGGTTGCGCTTACTATTGTGGCGGCAGTGGTGTTGGTTTCAGACTTCATGACATGTGTTCTGTGTTTACTGCTGAAATGTATGCCATACGAGAAGCTTTGAGATATATTATGAAACATTTTCTTTCCATTCCACTTCTGGTGCGTGAAGGTGTTGGATGTGTTTCTTTAACATGGGTGAGTAGTTTTTGCAGTATTTATGCTTTTGTTATGTAAGTGCGCTAAGTAAAAAAAATCATAACAGCCAAAAATTCTGACAAGACCTAGCTAGCTCTTTAAAATCGCATTTAAATTCCCTACAAGGTAGTATATGCCATTGGTTCTAGGCTTTACGTTTACGATGCCGAAAAAGCTAAAATTCACGGCTCGAAATTGATTATTTTCACGCATTTCCGCAAAAAATTGGATTTTCGGCAAACAAGTTTCAGAAATACGAACCAGCGACCAGGCTTTTTGAAATCGCAGTTAAATTCCCCACAAGAAAATATGAGCCTTCTCTTCTAGGCCTTAGGTTTACATTGTCGGAAATGCAAAATTATCTATTCGAAATGGCATTTTAACACACATGACCGCTTTTAGTTGAACTTTAGGCTAACAGAGAACAGAGATTCGAACCCGGGACCATTTTATTCGAATTCAGCGTAAAATTTACTTCTAGATAATATATAATGTGAGCTCTAGGCTTTACGGTACTGAAACTGAAAATAGCTTGTGACGGTGAAATGGGGATTTAACATACATCCATAGATTCGGAGAAAGATATTTTTTAAATAGATGCAAACAAAATGTTAAATGGTGTTTTTACACCATTTCACATTAAATCGTTGGACGAGGAGGAAGTTTTCAAGTTCAGTGCAGTGTTATAAACCAGTGTTTTTTAATATCAACTTTTTTGTACAATGGGTGAGTACTTTTTGCAGTATGAATGCATTTTTTATGTGAGTGCGCTTGATGAGTGAGTGAATTGGATTCTTTGATGTACTTACTTTAGTAATTAGTACGGTACTGTTAAAATAACAAGTAGGAATATAAACTGTGAACATATAAAAACTGTGAAAATCGCATGTAGGTATAAAAAGTCTGAAATAACGGTTTTTTCAAATAAACCTTCTTGGTGGCCAATATTTGAAGTTTTCTTGTTGTGCACACACGGGAGAAAGACACACTAAGATTCGCTCTTTAATGTTCTTTTCTATGGTGGAATAATTAATAGTTGAGTACTTTTTGTACCATGCATGCAAAAGATGGAACCAAAGATAGCTTATTTTATTAATCGGGATCAAAGTTATTACTTTTTCGAGTGCAAATGTATATAAAAGTACGTTTAATAGACACGTTTTAAAGGAAACAAAGTCTAGGGCCTAGTCTGAGAGGACCTGGCCCAGCCTAATGTGCTGTTAAGTTTTAAGTTACCAATCGATTTTGCCGGGACCTAGATTTTTGGATTCAGCATAAAAAAACGTTTTAAGGATAATACAACACGAGTTCTAGGCCTTACGTAAAAAATGCAAAAAATGCAAAATAAGCTATGGAAATGGCATTTATGTATTTTTCATAACAAACTAACAAACGCCGGCTATGGCCCATAAGCGGGCCGTTGTCACAAAAATGCAGCACACTATTTTCGAAACTGATGGTTTTGCTACAGTGGGCCGCTTATGGCCCATAAGCGGAGCGTTGCTTATGGCAAAGTTATGGGCGCCTGGCCAACCCCATAAGCGGGCCGTAAGCGCATCGCCGCTTATGGGCCATCAGCTCAACTGATGGCGATGTTACAGCTCGCCATAAGATCGCCATCACTTTGTGCTACTTGGGTTACTGCTATAAACCCTCTCAAGAAAAGCCCCGTGCACCGTGAAAACTTGGCGTATTAAGCAACGGTAGGACCAAAATGTCCAGAATAAAAGTTTCATTCAGATGGGTAGTCATGCATAGTAATCATAGTCAATTACACACACGTCAATAGTCATTGCTTAGGCTAGCCAGTAATCAAAATTCATAAATGTGATATAAAGAAGCAAGTGCCTATTGTTAGAGATGTATTCATCATTGAAGAGTGTAACCCCTAAACAATCCTAGAACAGATACGATCCTATTGGTACTTTTTGAAGAAGATGTATGTCTGAATCATGCTACATTCCCCAAACGAGCAACATAGATCTATCTATCTATCTGTATCTTCTTATCTCATTTACCCTACCGGAGAAGTTGTAACGCTCTAAGCTTTCTAACAATACAACAGTATGAAGAAGTAACTGGGCACACTGTGCAATGTGGTTTATTTGTAAGTCAATTTCATTTATTTCAAGGTGCATCTCCTGGTAGATTGGTTGGGAACAAAGGAGTTTTAGAGGCTAAGTGCCAATTTGTGGCTCGCAACAAAACTGTTGACTACTACAGATTCCTATTTAACAGTAGATAATGGAAAGTTGGGATAAAAAAATCACATTTATTACTTCCATTTAATGGGACAACTTCCATGATGACAAAAAAGAATACTATGATTTTGTGGTTTTCACCTAAAAGATATTTTTATTGAAAGAATCCCCAGAGATGATGAATTCATTGGACTGTGGCTAGTAAAACTTTGTGTTTTTTATTTACACATGGTCCACTCCACACTCATAACTATCCTAGGCCTACGGTAACTGTCGAATGAGGTTAGGCCTACACAACATAAAATATTTATAACAATAATATTAAAAAATATAAGGATAATTTAAATTTCAAACATGCTCTAAGCATTTCCTTTAATTTGATTTGTTATGTACAAATGTTTATTGTTTAATAACAATTTAACTTATCCTTTGTACCAATGATACCGTACATCTTTCTTTTCATCTTTTCAAGAATGTCTTGATGTAATCTTTTTGCCTTAGTTGTTAAGATTGGGGATGCTAAATAAGAATCCAAACTACATTCAGAACTTGGTAGATTGATTGATTGGATATTGCTTTACGTCTCATATTTATGCAACTTGGCTAATCGAGACGAAGGGAGGGACGTAAGGGATGACGCGGGGGGACAAGGGGTGGACAGGCCTGTGCTGGTCAGAACCAGCCACAAGCATATGGGGAGGGCGGGGTTCCCCCACGTCGTGGTCGTCTCCGTCTGTGTCATCATCCGTCCGTGTTGTCTTTGTCGTCGCCGTCGGGGAGGTAGTCAAAGGGAAGGGGTTCCCCGACGACGACCCAGAGCTCGCCATTAGTTTCAGGGAGTGAAACTCCCCTATTCACTGGCCAAACCGCGAGAAGGTGTCGAGTTGGAATTTGAAGGCCAGAACTTGGTAGAAAAAACATCTTCAAATTAAACACGATCAGACTGCAAAAACAAATTAACCCCATTATTTTACTACTTTAATTGATTGGATTGGGATATTGCTAAGTCGTCTTATTTTATGTAACTTGGTAATCGAGACGAAGGGAGGGGCATAAGGGATGACGTGGGGGGACAAGGAAGTGGACAGGCCTGTGCTGGTCAGAACCAGCCACAAGCATATTGGGAGGGCAGGGGTTCCCCACGTCGTGGTCGTCTCCGTCTGTGTCATCATCCGTCCGTGGTGTCATTGTCGTCGCCGTCAGGGAGGTAGTCAAAGGGAAGGGAAAAATTCCCCGACGACGATCCTGAGCTCGCCATTAGTTTCAGGGAGAAAAACTCCTTTAATCACGGGCCAAACCACGAGAAGGTTGCAAGATGGAATTTGATGGCCCTTTTACTATTTTAAATATTTACAAATCTTTACTTCCATTAGTATTAGTAATCATGAAATTATTATGATATTTGATATGCAAATAAAAATATACTAAGATCACATGAGGGTGAAATTTAGAGTATTCTAACTTAATAAAATTTTAACAACATGATAATTTGAGGAAATTGAAGTTAAATTGAAGATATGATAAATAAAAAAAATAAATTCGTATTTAGAATCTACCCATCGATCCCATATGATTTTCAGTAGGGGCAAATACCGACACAGGTAGCTTGAGCTACATGACACACAGCACTGAAACTGAGCCCCCACACTGCATGTCAATGAAACAGGGAATTAACTAATAAATAAATAAATAAATAATTGTATTTAGAGTCTACCCACTCATTTTTTATAACTGATTTTCAGTGTGGGACAGTAAATCAAAGCGACCAAGCTAACCCTGTAGGCCCCGACGCAATCGACGAGTGAGCGATAATCAACCAAAGATCGGCTCTTATCTCACATTGAACAGAACCGAGCACTTTCTGAACATCAACTCCTCAGGCTGTACGGAACAGACGGAGCACAATACTGAGATGACGAGCGATTCCCTGAAAAGCAGGACAGAATAAAGAGACAACAAAACCTTCAAGTCTGAACAGAATAGACAACCTCCTGAAGTGACAAACATTGAACAGAATGATGAATGAGAACGAGGACACAACAAAGACTTGAACAAACAACACATACAGCAGCAACAGAAGCTAACTACATGTATTGTGGAGACCCAATGAGACCAGAGCGAAGAGCGCGGACAAAACACGTCCACCTCGGACAAGATCAACAGACCGACTGCGAGACGAAGCTCTCTGCTGTGAGCGTGCAGGCATAAGTCAAAAGGTGCGGGGCGGCGAGGTCATATCGAAGCTGCACGCCAAGTGCATTACGTTTTTCAAATCGTATTGATGACAGTGGCGGCACAGTATGAAGGCCTAGCAGAGTTGTAAATAAAGTTAGAAAAGACCAATTTTGAGCGGATGAGGGCTCTGTATAATTGCAACATGATAGTTCGGTCTGCACCCCATGAAGTATTGCTGAGAGCACGGAGAATATTCAAGGATCTATTGCATTTGATTTTAATTTTGAAGATGGGGCTTCCATAGTTGTTGTTTCTACCGAACTACACCCATGCCCAAAACTTTCGATTAATGTAGTGTAAATGTAGGTTGGTTGACCGTAGGTAATGTAGAATTTCAGAGCTCTGTCGGTAGGTCATCCGATATCAATCATTGTCAAACATTAAAACGTTCGAGATTATTGTGGCACATGTTTGTGAGGCAACTAGACGTACTCTACTCAGTAGCTATTATTATGTCCAATAGCTTTTCATCGTTCAGATAGTACACATTTTCTATCATTTGACTCATTACTGCCTTCAACAGTATGTTGTTTTTTATTATGTTTTTTTGTTAAGTTCAGGACAACGTGTCTGACCAAATGTGATTCAAGGCCACCCTAACTACCAGTCTACACTACACAGGG